>JAVLUX010000001.1:2617500-2647500 GCA_032164185.1 Moxostoma hubbsi | reverse complement strand
ATTTATTTGGCTGATTTCACTTTTCAGAGAAATCAGACCGCGAGGGGAGAAGGGGCTCCTAGCCGACCGCCTGGAGCGGTCAGGGCCGCTGCCAGGGGCGGAGGATGCCCCTACCTGAAACGCAGAGGGGTCAAGGGAAGACCACCGTCCGCGAGCAGGGAGGGGATCGCGACCGACCGCCTGGAGCGGGAGAACCGCTGCCAGGGGCGGGGGAGTCCCCTTCGGCTCCAGGGGCTGGAGGACTGCCTCGGATCCGCCTGGAGAGGCGCGGCTGCCGTTCGGTAGAGGGTGGAGGAGTGGCCGAGGAACAAGCTACGGCGTATCAGAGAACCGGCGAGTGAGACTTTTTTTTTTATCTCTCTCTCCTCTCTCTCTCACTGCCGCTCTGCGTTGGCCTGTTCCCTCTTTTTTAAATTATGGTGTTTGTGGGAGTGGAGGTACTGCTCAGTGCAGGAAGGACCCCCCCCCCCCCCCCACATTTTTAATTATTGTTGTTTCCCTCCCCTTGCCCCCTCCCTCGTCCAGGTAGATAGGGATGACCCGCCGGCAGACTGCGCGGGAGGTGCCCCCCCCCCCAGGGGATGTACGTCAGGCCGGGGGTCCTCAGCCTGAAAGAACAGGGGAGGAATGTGGCACGGTGGAGGGTGGGGCCGGGTCGTGATTCAACACGCCCGGTCCCGTATTAGGCTAATCAAGCCTCCGAGAGGGTTAAAGGCCGACCGCGGAAGATGGGCGTGAGAGAGATCCTTACGGACATGTCCATTGTCCTATGTGTTTGTCTTTTGAGTTTTCCATTAAAACTATAATTTATACGTTAAGCTGGTTTCTCGCCTCTTCCTTGCCCGTGAGCATGAACTTCTTTACAATAGTGCTCTAATGCAGATGTTCAGCATGATCTCCTGCAGCACGCAATGAAAATCACTGTCAGCACAAGGGGTGAACAGGACGACTTAATCCCCCCTGCGGACGGCAGTGTCGAGGACTCCGCAACGGGCATCCCTCCTCCTTCCCAAGTTTCGGCACCAGTGTAAAGGGATTTAGATAGGCGAGAACTGGCTTGACAATATAAATAATAGTTTAAGTTGAGAAACTTAAACAAAAGACAAACACACACATGACGGACATGCCCATAAACGATCTCTCTCTCCCGCACCATCTTCCACAGTCTGCCTTTATCCGTCTCGGATGCTTGATTAGCCTGATAAGGGACCGGGTGTGTAGAATCATGACCTGGCCCCGCCCTCCACCTGCCACATATATTTATATATATATATATATATATATATATATATATATATATATATATATATATATATATATATATATATATATGTATGAGCATATGAACCTGTTGCATTTTTGAAAGTGAACTTTGGACTGATGAATTTGACTGACAATGAGCAAAGGTATGCTTAGAGAAAAAAGGGTGCATAATTTCCTGAAAAGAACACCTCATCAACTGTTAAGCATGGGGGTGGATCAATCATACTTTGACCTTGTGTTGCAGCTAGCGGCATGGGGAACATTTCACTGGTAGAAGGAAGAATGGATTAAATTATATACCAGCAAATTCCGGAAGAAAACATCACACCATCTGTAAAAAAAAGCTGTAGATGAAAAGAGGATGGCTTCTACTAGAGTATAACAATCCTAAACACACCTCAAAATCCACAATGGACAACCTCAAAAGGCTTCAAAACATTATTGTATTTTATTTTATTTATTTTTTCCACAAAAACAAATCTGTTTAGAGACATGTTCTTGGAGAATGTTATAAGTTCATCAGCAAGTGTGGGTATAGTCCAGTGCAGTTAGCCAAGTGTCATGTATGGCATTTTTGTTTTTGGAAAACATTTAAAAGTTTGAGATTTTACCTTGTGTTTAATGTCTAGCAGCTTTATGTCATGGATGTGATCTTTTTGAAAGTTATTTTAGGATATGTTTTATAGTATAAAATTCACTCATAAATAACTCACTTACTTACCATACTTCCAAATCTCAGATCTCTCCTCTGTAGGTCCATACAATGCAAGTAAATCATGCAAGGCTCAAAAAAAGCACAAAAACATCATAAAAGTAATCCATAAGAATCTAGTGGTTTAATCCATTAAAACGTTTAAAAATTACACTCCAGTATTTTAATACATTTTAAATATAAATCAATTAAAACATACTTCTGAAGCTATCTAATCAGTTTTGGGAAAGAACAGACTAAATTAAAACTCCTTGCTCATGATTGCCAAGGAGACTACTGATGTCATGATTCATATAAAAAGGAGTTATATTTGGGTATTTTTTCAATCTCAACCCAAAGTGATTGGATTACTTAAAACGTGTGGCAGTGGGGGCATGGTCGATCGTCTGTCCATGAGAGAGAGAAAGTGTTAAGGGCGCTTACACTTGAGCTAGATCATGTCTTAACACCTGTCTCTAATTCCAGTGAGCATGGGGAGAGTGGCGTATAAGCGACCAGCAGAGAGTGAGAGTCTGACACAAAGAAACCTGCTGTGTTCGTGAAACTAGGATGATTATGTAATTATTGTGTACATGAAGCTTTAGAGTCTGAGAGACTGCATGCTTGTAAAACTGCTGCGTTGTGTTAAACTATAAGCGTTGATGTTGACAATGAAACATTACCTGTGACTAGAGAAAAATGCTTCCCTGTGTCCTCCTTCCATCCATCCTGTGTAGTCTATTACAACATGAATTAAACTAGACTTATGGATTAATTTTAGGCTGTTTTTGTGCTATTAGAATCTTTGCAGTTCTGGTCACCATTCACTTGCATTGTAAGGACCTACAGGTTGCTAAGGTAACCCCATCTGGTTGCTAGGCAGTTACAAAAGTGATACTTATAAGGCTCCTTGCAATCCTGAGTTAAATAAGTCAACCCGGAAGTCTCTACGATGTTCTGGTTCTAAGATAAGTGATTTGTTACTTGGTTGCTAGGGTAACCCTGTTTGGTTGCTATGCAGTTAACAGGGTGATACATATCATGGCTACTTTCCATTCTGAGTGAAATCATTCAAACAGGAAGTCTATATGATTTTCTGGTGCAGAGATATGTGATTTGTTACTTGGTTGCTAGGGTAACCCCATCTGGTTGCTAGGAAGTTACCAAAGTGATACTCATAAGGCTCCTTGCAATCATGTGTGAAATATGTCAACCCCTAAGTCTCTACGATGTTCTGGTTCAAAGATATGTGATTTGTTACTTGGTTGTTAGGGTAACCAAAATCTGGTTGCTATGCAGTTACCAGGGTGATACTTATCAAGCCTCCTTTCCATCCTGAGTGAATAAAGTCAACCCAAAATTCAATATGATTTTCTGTTGCAGAGATATGTGATTTGTTACTTGGTTGCTAGGGTAAGCACATCTGGTTGCTAGGCAGTTAACAAAGTGATACTCGTAAGGCTCCTTGCAATCCTGTGTGAAATATGTCAACCCCTAAGTCTCTACGATGTTCTGGTTAAAAAGATAAGTGATTTGTTACTTGGTTGCTAGGGTAACACATCTGGTTGCTAGGCAGTTACCAGAGTGATACATATCAAGGCTACTTTCCATCCTGAGTGAAATAAGTGAAACAGGAAGTCTGTATGATTTTCTGGTGCAGAGATATGTTATTTGTTATTTGGTTGCTAGGGTAACCCTGTCTGGTTGCTATGCAGTTACCAGGGTGATACTTATCAAGCCTCCTTTCCATACTGAGTGAATCAAGTCAACCTGGAAGCTACTGTACTGTGGATATGAAGATTTTAGGTCATTACTTATTGGCTGCTTGATAATATAAATCTTCTGAGGGAGAGAGAGAGAGGGAGAGACGCAGGGCTGTTTTGTCTGTGTGTGTGTGAAAACGTCAGTTGGGATTTAAATTTCTGAACATTCTGCAATGAAAAGTCAATGGGACTTTTTTGGCCGCTTTTTCGTCCGCTGTTGAACATCGTACACCCGATCGCTTAGAAAAGTCATAGCACAGGTGTCCTCAATAGGCCATTCGATTTGACACCTCATTCGTGGGTCTACGCCAAAAGATGCGGGACGAGTTAGGCGCCGAAGTTTTGTACGGAAGAAGAAGAAGAAAAACTAGAATGTACATTTCCTGAAGAAAATGTGAGTGGTGCTTACCGTGGCAAAACTCGTCAAATAGCATTTTCTAACTTGTTTCTAAGCACTAAAATAAAGGCCATAGAATGTTGCTAGCATGTGTTTTTCATGATGGTAGCATGTTTTTAGAATGTTTTAGCACTTCGCTAGGCGATGCTATCATGTGTTAACATGATACTAGCACATTTTTAACATGTTTTAGCACTTTGTTTGGCGATGTTAGCACATTTTTAGCATGTTTTAGCAATTCCCTAGGCAATGCTAACATGTGTTAGCATAATACTAGCATGATTTAACACTTCACTAGGCGATGCTAGCATGTGATAGTATGATACTAGCACGTTTTTAACATGTTTTAGCACTTTGGCAATGTTAGCACATTTTTAGCATGTTTTAGCAATTCCCTAGGCAATGCTAACATGTGTTAGCATAATACTACCATATTTTAACACTTCGCTAGGCGATGCTAGCATGTGTTAGCATAACGCTACTATGTTTTTAGCATGTTTTAACACTTCGCTAGGCGATGCCAACATGTGTTATCATGATGCTAGCATGTTTTTAGCAAGTTTTAGCACTTCGCCAGGCAATGCCACTATGTGTTAGAAGAATGCTAGCACGTTTTTAGCATGTTTTAACACTTCGGTAGGCGATGCTATTATGTTTTAGCATGATGCTAGCACAGTTTTAGCATGTTTTAGCAATTCCCAAGGCAATGCTAACATGCGTTAGCATAATACTAGCATGTTTTAACAATTCGCTAGGCGATGCCAGCATGTTTTATCATGATGTTAGCATGTTTTTAGCACTTCGCTAGGCGATGCCAGCATGTGTTAGAATGATGCTAACACGTTTTTAGCATGTTTTAGCACTTTGCTAGGCAATACCAGCATGTGTTAGCATGTTGTTAGCACGTTTTTAGCATGTTTTAGTACTTCGCTATGCGATACTAGTATGTGTAAGCATATTGCTAGCACGTTTTTAGCATGTTTTAGCACTTCGCTAGGCGATGCCAGCATGTGTTAGCATGATGCTAGCATATTTTTAGCATGTTTTAGTACTTCACTATGCGATACTAGTATGTGTTAGCATGTTGCTAGCACATTTTTAGCATGTTTTAGCACTTCGCTAGGCGATGCCAGCATGTGTTAGCATGATGCTAACACGTTTATAGCATGTTTTAGCACTTCGCTAGGCGATGCCAGCATGTGTTAGCATGATGCTAACACGTTTATAGCATGTTTTAGTACTTCGCTAGGCGATGCCAGCATATGTTAGCATGATGCTAGCACATTTTTAGCATGTTTTAGTACTTCGCTATGCAATACTAGTATGTTTTAGCATGTTGCTACCATGTTTTTAGCATGTTTTAGCACTTCGCTATGCAATTCTAATATGATTTAGCATGTTGCTAGCATGTTTTTAGCATGTTTTAGCACTTCGCTTGGCGATGCCAGCATATGCTAGCATGATGCTAGCACATTTTTAGCATTGTGGCACGGTGGAGGGCGGGACCGACGCATGATTACGCACGCCCGGTCCCGTATCAGGCTAATTGAGCCGTCAAGAGGGATAAAGGCCACTGCAGACGGCGATCGGGAGAGAGAGCTCAATTACGGACCGTGGATTTTTGTTGCTAAGGTCCTCGAAAATGGTTGCTAGGGAGGGGCTAGGAAGTGTTGAGGGGATTCATGATTGGCTGTTTTACTGCCCCAAGTCAAACGAGACCACCCTCATGTTTCTATGATAATTCAGTCCGGAGATATCCCTTTGATCTCTTTCAATGGAAGTCTATGGGAGTTGTTGCTAAGGTGCTCTAAATGGTTGCTAGGGCATGGCTTGATAGCTTCACAATGATCCTGAGAGACTGATTGGTCGTCTGAGTAAAATGAGCCCGCCCCCTTGTCTCTAAGACACTGTGATCCAGAGTTATGTTCAATACAAAATCTACCATAGACTTAACATTGGGGCAAATTTGGGCAGCTCATGCCCCCTAGGGGTGCAACTTTTACCCCATTGTGAGGTATGTTCTCACAGAGCCTGTCAGCCTCTTCAAATGTGGTAAATCACACGTCTCTGTGAAATCCTCGCTCTGAACTATGACTCGTCAAAGTTTGGCGCAATGTTAAGTCAATGGGATTTTTTGCCCAATTTTTTGCCCCTGGGGCAATCACCGTACCCCCGATCGCTTATAAAAGTCATAGCACACCATTCCCAAATCATCCGCACGATTTGACGCCTCATTTGTGGGTCTGCGACCAAAACATTTTGAAAAAAATTCCATTGACTTACATTGGGGCAACTTTGGGCAGCTCCTGCCCCCCAGGGGTGCAACTTTTACCCCATTGTGAGATATGTTCTCACAGAGCCTGTCAGCCTCTTCAAATGTGGTAAATCACACGTCTCTGCGCAATCCTCGCTCTGAGCTATGACTCGTCAAAGTTCGGCTCGATGTTAAGTCAATGGGATTTTTTGCCCAATTTTTTGCCCCTGGGGCAAACACCGTACCCCCGATCGCTTATAAAAGTCATAGCACACCTCTCCTCAATGAGCCGCACGATTTGACACCTCATTCATGGGTCTACGCCAAAAGGTGTGGGACGAGTTACGCGCCGAAGTTTTGTACGGAAGAAGAAGAAAAAGAAAAATAATAAGTATGTGAGATTACAATAGTGTTGCTTTGCAAGCACCACTAACTAGAATGTACATTTCCTGAAGAAAATGTGAGTGGTGGTTGCCGTGGCAAAACTCGTCAAATAGCATTTTCTAACTTGTTTCTAAGCACTAAAATAAAGGCCATAGAATGTTGCTAGCATGTGTTTTTCATGATGGTAGCATGTTTTTAGAATGATTAGCACTTCGCTAGGCGATGCTATCATGTGTTAACATGATACTAGCACGTTTTTAACATGTTTTAGCACTTTGTTTGGCGATGTTAGCACGTTTTTAGCATGTTTTAGCAATTCCCTAGGCAATGCTAACATGTGTTAGCATAATACTAGCATGTTTTAACACTTCACTAGGCGATGCTAGCATGTGATAGCATGATACTAGCACGTTTTTAACATGTTTTAGCACTTTGGCGATGTTAGCACGTTTTTAGCATGTTTTAGCAATTCCCTAGGCAATGCTAACATGTGTTAGCATAATACTACCATATTTTAACACTTCGCTAGGCGATGCTAGCATGTTTTATCATGATGTTAGCATGTTTTTAGCACTTCGCTAGGCGATGCCAGCATGTGTTAGAATGATGCTAACACGTTTTTAACATGTTTTAGCACTTTGGCAATGTTAGCACATTTTTAGCATGTTTTAGCAATTCCCTAGGCAATGCTAACATGTGTTAGCATAATACTACCATATTTTAACACTTCGCTAGGCGATGCTAGCATGTGTTAGCATAACGCTACTATGTTTTTAGCATGTTTTAACACTTCGCTAGGCGATGCCAACATGTGTTATCATGATGCTAGCATGTTTTTAGCAAGTTTTAGCACTTCGCCAGGCAATGCCACTATGTGTTAGAAGAATGCTAGCACGTTTTTAGCATGTTTTAACACTTCGGTAGGCGATGCTATTATGTTTTAGCATGATGCTAGCACAGTTTTAGCATGTTTTAGCAATTCCCAAGGCAATGCTAACATGCGTTAGCATAATACTAGCATGTTTTAACAATTCGCTAGGCGATGCCAGCATGTTTTATCATGATGTTAGCATGTTTTTAGCACTTCGCTAGGCGATGCCAGCATGTGTTAGAATGATGCTAACACGTTTTTAGCATGTTTTAGCACTTTGCTAGGCAATACCAGCATGTGTTAGCATGTTGTTAGCACGTTTTTAGCATGTTTTAGTACTTCGCTATGCGATACTAGTATGTGTAAGCATATTGCTAGCACGTTTTTAGCATGTTTTAGCACTTCGCTAGGCGATGCCAGCATGTGTTAGCATGATGCTAGCATATTTTTAGCATGTTTTAGTACTTCACTATGCGATACTAGTATGTGTTAGCATGTTGCTAGCACATTTTTAGCATGTTTTAGCACTTCGCTAGGCGATGCCAGCATGTGTTAGCATGATGCTAACACGTTTATAGCATGTTTTAGCACTTCGCTAGGCGATGCCAGCATGTGTTAGCATGATGCTAACACGTTTATAGCATGTTTTAGTACTTCGCTAGGCGATGCCAGCATATGTTAGCATGATGCTAGCACATTTTTAGCATGTTTTAGTACTTCGCTATGCAATACTAGTATGTTTTAGCATGTTGCTACCATGTTTTTAGCATGTTTTAGCACTTCGCTATGCAATTCTAATATGATTTAGCATGTTGCTAGCATGTTTTTAGCATGTTTTAGCACTTCGCTTGGCGATGCCAGCATATGCTAGCATGATGCTAGCACATTTTTAGCATTGTGGCACGGTGGAGGGCGGGACCGACGCATGATTACGCACGCCCGGTCCCGTATCAGGCTAATTGAGCCGTCAAGAGGGATAAAGGCCACTGCAGACGGCGATCGGGAGAGAGAGCTCAATTACGGACCGTGGATTTTTGTTGCTAAGGTCCTCGAAAATGGTTGCTAGGGAGGGGCTAGGAAGTGTTGAGGGGATTCATGATTGGCTGTTTTACTGCCCCAAGTCAAACGAGACCACCCTCATGTTTCTATGATAATTCAGTCCGGAGATATCCCTTTGATCTCTTTCAATGGAAGTCTATGGGAGTTGTTGCTAAGGTGCTCTAAATGGTTGCTAGGGCATGGCTTGATAGCTTCACAATGATCCTGAGAGACTGATTGGTCGTCTGAGTAAAATGAGCCCGCCCCCTTGTCTCTAAGACACTGTGATCCAGAGTTATGTTCAATACAAAATCTACCATAGACTTAACATTGGGGCAAATTTGGGCAGCTCATGCCCCCTAGGGGTGCAACTTTTACCCCATTGTGAGGTATGTTCTCACAGAGCCTGTCAGCCTCTTCAAATGTGGTAAATCACACGTCTCTGTGAAATCCTCGCTCTGAACTATGACTCGTCAAAGTTTGGCGCAATGTTAAGTCAATGGGATTTTTTGCCCAATTTTTTGCCCCTGGGGCAATCACCGTACCCCCGATCGCTTATAAAAGTCATAGCACACCATTCCCAAATCATCCGCACGATTTGACGCCTCATTTGTGGGTCTGCGACCAAAACATTTTGAAAAAAATTCCATTGACTTACATTGGGGCAACTTTGGGCAGCTCCTGCCCCCCAGGGGTGCAACTTTTACCCCATTGTGAGATATGTTCTCACAGAGCCTGTCAGCCTCTTCAAATGTGGTAAATCACACGTCTCTGCGCAATCCTCGCTCTGAGCTATGACTCGTCAAAGTTCGGCTCGATGTTAAGTCAATGGGATTTTTTGCCCAATTTTTTGCCCCTGGGGCAAACACCGTACCCCCGATCGCTTATAAAAGTCATAGCACACCTCTCCTCAATGAGCCGCACGATTTGACACCTCATTCATGGGTCTACGCCAAAAGGTGTGGGACGAGTTACGCGCCGAAGTTTTGTACGGAAGAAGAAGAAAAAGAAAAATAATAAGTATGTGAGATTACAATAGTGTTGCTTTGCAAGCACCACTAACTAGAATGTACATTTCCTGAAGAAAATGTGAGTGGTGGTTGCCGTGGCAAAACTCGTCAAATAGCATTTTCTAACTTGTTTCTAAGCACTAAAATAAAGGCCATAGAATGTTGCTAGCATGTGTTTTTCATGATGGTAGCATGTTTTTAGAATGATTAGCACTTCGCTAGGCGATGCTATCATGTGTTAACATGATACTAGCACGTTTTTAACATGTTTTAGCACTTTGTTTGGCGATGTTAGCACGTTTTTAGCATGTTTTAGCAATTCCCTAGGCAATGCTAACATGTGTTAGCATAATACTAGCATGTTTTAACACTTCACTAGGCGATGCTAGCATGTGATAGCATGATACTAGCACGTTTTTAACATGTTTTAGCACTTTGGCGATGTTAGCACGTTTTTAGCATGTTTTAGCAATTCCCTAGGCAATGCTAACATGTGTTAGCATAATACTACCATATTTTAACACTTCGCTAGGCGATGCTAGCATGTTTTATCATGATGTTAGCATGTTTTTAGCACTTCGCTAGGCGATGCCAGCATGTGTTAGAATGATGCTAACACGTTTTTAGCATGTTTTAGCACTTTGCTACACAATACCAGCATGTGTTAGCATGTTGTTAGCACGTTTTTAGCATGTTTTAGTACTTCGCCATGCGATACTAGTATGTGTAAGCATATTGCTAGCATGTTTTTAGCATGTTTTAGCACTTCGCTAGGCGATGCCAGCATGTGTTAGCATGATGCTAGCATATTTTTAGCATGTTTTAGTACTTCACTATGCGATACTAGTATGTGTTAGCATGTTGCTAGCACATTTTTAGCATGTTTTAGCACTTCGCTAGGCAATGCCAGCATGTGTTAGCATGATGCTAACACGTTTATAGCATGTTTAAGCACTTCGCTAGGCGATGCCAGCATGTGTTAGCATGATGCTAACACGTTTATATCATGTTTTAGTACTTCGCTAGGCGATGCCAGCATATGTTAGCATGATGCTAGCACATTTTTAGCATGTTTTAGTACTTCGCTATGCAATACTAGTATGTTTTAGCATGTTGCTACCATGTTTTTAGCATGTTTTAGCACTTCGCTATGCAATTCTAATAAGTTTTAGCATGTTGCTAGCATGTTTTTAGCATATTTTAGCACTTCGCTTGGCGATGCCAGCATATGCTAGCATGATGCTAGCACATTTTTAGCATTGTGGCACGGTGGAGGACGGGACCGGCGCATGATTACGCACGCCCGGTCCCGTATCAGGCTAATTGAGCCGTCAAGAGGGATAAAGGCCACTGCAGACGGCGATCGGGAGAGAGAGCTCAATTACGGACCGTGGATTTTTGTTGCTAAGGTGCTCGAAAATGGTTGCTAGGGAGGGGCTAGGAAGTGTTGAGGGGATTCATGATTGGCTGTTTTACTGCCCCAAGTCAAACGAGACCACCCTCGTGTTTCTATGATAATTCAGTCTGGAGATATCCCTTTGATCTCTTTCAATGGAAGTCTATGGGACTTGTTGCTAAGGTGCTCTAAATGGTTGCTAGGGCGTGGCTTGATAGCTTCACAATGATCCTGAGAGACTGATTGGTCGTCTGAGTAAAATGAGCCTGCCCCCTTGTCTCTAAGACACTGTGATCCAGAGTTATGTTAAATACAAAATGACATTTCATGGGCCGTCCTACACCATAGACTTAACATTGGGGCAACTTTGGGCAGCTCCTGCCCCCCAGGGGTGCTACTTTTACCCCATTGTGAGGTATGTTCTCACAGAGCCTGTCAGCCTCTTCAAATGTGGTAAATCACACGTCTCTGTGAAATCCTCACTCTGAGCTATGACTCGTCAAAGTTTGGCGCAATGTTAAGTCAATGGGATTTTTTTCCCCAATTTTTTGCCCCTGGGGCAAACACCGTACCCCCAATCACTTATAAAAGTCATAGCACACCATTCCCAAATAATCCGCACGATTTGACGCCTCATTCGTGGGTCTGCGACCAAAAAATTTTGCAAAAAATTCCATTGACTTACATTGGGGCAACGTTGGGCAGCTCCTAACCCCCAGGGGTGCAACTTTTACCCCATTGTGAGGTATGTTCTCACAAAGCCTGTCAGCCTCTTCAAATGTGGTAAATCACACGTCTCTGCGAAATCCTCGCTCTGAGCTATGACTCGTCAAAGTTCGGCTCAATGTTAAGTCAATGGGATTTTTTGCCCAATTTTTTGCCCCTCGGGCAAACACCGTACCCCTGATCGCTTATAAAAGTCATAGCACACCTCTCCTCAATGAGCCGCACGATTTGACACCTCATTCATGGGTCTACGCCAAAAGGTGCGGGACGAGTTACGCGCCGAAGTTTTGTACGGAAGAAGAAGAAGAAGAAGAAAAACTAGAATGTACATTTCCTGAAGAAAATGTGAGTGGTGCTTGCCGTGGCAAAATTTCTTACCACAATGTCCCACCTACTGCCCAAAGTTGAAAGAGGCCACCCCCATGACAGTAGGATGTTCTGGTGCAGAGATATAAGTGTTGTTCCATGGTTGCTAGTGAAAATCATCTGGTTGATATGCAGTTACAAAGGTGACAGCCACCAACGCTACTTGCCATCCTGAGTAAAATAAGTCAACCCGGAAGTCTCTACGATTTTGTAGTACATAGATATGTGATTTGTTAATTGGTTGCTAGGGTAACCCCATCTGGTTGCTAGGCAGTTAACAAGGGGCAAGCCAACAATGCTCCTTGCCATCCTGAATGAAATAAGTCAACCTGGAATCTCTACGATTTTTTGGTTCAGAGATAGGTGATTTGTTAATTGGTTGCTAGGGTAACCCCATCTGGTTGCTAGGCAGTTACCAAGGTGACAGCCAACAATGCTCCTTGCCATCCTGAGTGAAATAAGTCAACCCGGAAGTCTCTGTGATTTTCTTGTGCAGAGATATGTGATTTGTTTCTTGGTTGCTAGAGTAACCCCATCTGGTTGCTAGGCAGTTACCAAGGTGACAGGCAACAATGCTCCTTGCCATCCTGAGTGAAATAAGTCAACCCGGAAGTCTCTGTGATTTTCTTGTGCAGAGATATGTGATTTGTTTCTTGGTTGCTAGGGTAACCCCATCTGGTTGCTAGGCAGTTACCAAGGTGACAGCCAAGAATGCTCCTTGCCATCCTGAGTGAAATAAGTCAACCCGGAAGTCTCTGTGATTTTCTTGTGCAGAAATATGTGATTTGTTTCTTGGTTGCTAGGGTAACCCCATTTGGTTGCTAGGCACTTACCAAGGTGACAGGCAACAATGCTCCTTGCCATCCTGAGTGAAATAAGTCAACCCGGAAGTCTCTGTGATTTTCTTGTGCAGAGATATGTGATTTGTTTCTTGGTTGCTAGGGTAACCCCATCTGGTTGTTAGGCAGTTACCAAGGTGACAGCCAACAATGCTCCTTGCCATCCTGAGTGAATATAAGTCAACCCGGAAGTCTCTGTGATTTTCTTGTGCAGAGATATGTGATTTGTTTCTTGGTTGCTAGGGTAACCCCATCTGGTTGCTAGGCAGTTACCAAGGTGACAGCCAACAATGCTCCTTGCCATCCTGAGTGAAATAAGTCAACCCGGAAGTCTCTGTGATTTTCTTGTGCAGAGATATGTGATTTGTTTCTTGGTTGCTAGGGTAACCCCATATGGTTGCTAGGCAGTTACCAAGGTGACAGGCAACAATGCTCCTTGCCATCCTGAGTGAAATAAGTCAACCCGGAAGTCTCTGTGATTTTCTTGTGCAGAGATATGTGATTTGTTTCTTGGTTGCTAGGGTAACCCCATCTGGTTGTTAGGCAGTTACCAAGGTGACAGCAAACAATGCTCCTTGCCATCCTGAGTGAAATAAGTCAACCCGGAAGTCTCTGTGATTTTCTTGTGCAGAGATATGTGATTTGTTTCTTGGTTGCTAGGGTAACCCCATTTGGTTGCTAGGCAGTTACCAGGGTGATATTTATCAAGTCTACTTTCCATCCTGAGTGAAATAAGTCCACCCGGAAGTCTCTACGACATTCTGATCCTAAGATACACAACTTAGTGATTTTGAATGGATGTCAATGGTGTTTTGTTGCTAGGGTGCTTTAAATGGTTGCTAGGGCATGGCTAAGTAGTTCACATGATGAAAGATGAATACTGATTACTCACCCAATTAAAACAAAGCAACTATCATGTCTCTAGGACATTCTGATCTGAAGATATCTTACTGTAATTGAAATCAATAAATGTGGTTGCTAGGGTGCTCTAAATTGTTGCTAGGGAGTGGCTTGGCAGCTGCCAATGATGAATCTCCAAAGGCTGCTTGTCAGTATGAATGATACAAACCAACTCCCATGCTTCTGTGACTTTCAGAATGGAAGATATCTCTCTTTGGATTTTGGTTGCTAAGGTGCTCGAAAATGGTTGCTAGGGAGGGGCTAGGAAGTGTTGCGGGGATTCATGATTGGCTGTTTTACTGCCCCAAGTCAAACGAGACCACCCTCGTGTTTCTATGATAATTCAGTCCGGAGATATCCCTTTGATCTCTTTCAATGGAAGTCTATGGGAGTTGTTGCTAAGGTGCTCTAAATGGTTGCTAGGGCATGGCTTGATAGCTTCACAATGATCCTGAGAGACTGATTGGTCGTCTGAGTAAAATGAGCCCGCCCCCTTGTCTCTAAGACACTGTGATCCAGAGTTATGTTCAATACAAAATCTACCATAGACTTAACATTGGGGCAACTTTGGGCAGCTCATGCCCCCTAGGGGTGCAACTTTTACCCCATTGTGAGGTATGTTCTCACAGAGCCTTTCAGCCTCTTCAAATGTGGTAAATCACACGTCTCTGTGAAATCCTCGCTCTGAACTATGACTCGTCAAATTTTGGCGCAATGTTAAGTCAATGGGATTTTTTGCCCAATTTTTTGCCCCTGGGGCAATCACCGTACCCCCGATCGCTTATAAAAGTCATAGCACACCATTCCCAAATCATCCGCACGATTTGACGCCTCATTTGTGGGTCTGCGACCAAAAAATTTTGAAAAAAATTCCATTGACTTACATTGGGGCAACTTTGGGCAGCTCCTGCCCCCCAGGGGTGCAACTTTTACCCCATTGTGAGATATGTTCTCACAGAGCCTGTCAGCCTCTTCAAATGTGGTAAATCACACGTCTCTGCGCAATCCTCGCTCTGAGCTATGACTCGTCAAAGTTCGGCTCAATGTTAAGTCAATGGGATTTTTTGCCCAATTTTTTGCCCCTGGGGCAAACACCGTACCCCCGATCGCTTATAAAAGTCAAAGCACACCTCTCCTCAATGAGCCGCACGATTTGACACCTCATTCATGGGTCTACGCCAGAAGGTGTGGGACGAGTTACGCGCCAAAGTTTTGTACGGAAGAAGAAGAAAAAGAAAAATAATAAGTATGTGAGATTACAATAGTGTTGCTTTGCAAGCACCACTAATAAGTATGTGAGATTACAATAGTGTTGCTTTGCAAGCACCACTAATAAGTATGTGAGATTACAATAGTGTTGCTTTGCAAGCACCACTAACTAGAATGTACATTTCCTGAAGAAAATGTGAGTGGTGCTTGCCGTGGCAAAATTTCTTACCACAATGTCCCACCTACTGCCCAAAGTTGAAAGAGGCCACCCCCATGACAGTAGCATGTTCTGGTGCAGAGATATTGGTGTTGTTCCATGGTTGCTAGGGAAACCCATCTGGTGGATATGCAGTTACTAAGGTGACAGCCAACAATGCTCCTTGTCATCCTAAGTGAAATAAGTCAACCCGGAAGTCTCTGTGATTTTCTTGTGCAGAGATATGTGATTTGTTTCTTGGTTGCTAGGGTAATCCCATCTGGTTGCTAGGCAGTTACCAAGGTGACAGCCAACAATGCTCCTTGCCATCCTGAGTGAAATAAGTCAACCCGGAAGTCTCTGTGATTTTCTAGTACAGAGATATGTGATTTGTTTCTTGGTTGCTAGGGTAACTCCATCTGGTTGCTAGGCAGTTACCAAGGTGACAGCCAACAATGCTCCTTGCCATCCTGAGTGAAATAAGTCAACCCGGAAGTCTCTGTGATTTTCTTGTGCAGAGATATGTTATTTGTTTCTTGGTTGCTAGGGTAACCCCATTTGGTTGCTAGGCAGTTACCAGGGTGATATTTATCAAGTCTACTTTCCATCCTGAGTGAAATAAGTCCAGCCGGAAGTCTCTACGACATTCTGATCCTAAGATACACATCTTAGTGATTTTGAATGGATGTCAATGGTGTTTTGTTGCTAGGGTGCTTTAAATGGTTGCTAGGGCATGGCTAAGTAGTTAACATGATGAAAGATGAAGACTGATTACTCACCCAATTAAAACAAAGCAACTATCATGTCTCTAGGACATTCTGATCTGAAGATATCTTACTGTAATTGAAATCAATAAATGTGGTTGCTAGGGTGCTCTAAATTGTTGCTAGGGAGTGGCTTGGCAGCTGCCAATGATGAATCTCCAAAGGCTGCTTGTCAGTATGAATGATACAAACCAACTCCCATGCCTCTGTGACTTTCATAATGGAAGATATCTCTCTTTGGATTTTGGTTGCTAAGGTGCTCGAAAATGGTTGCTAGGGAGGGGCTAGGAAGTGTTGAGGGGATTCATGATTGGCTGTTTTACTGCCCCAAGTCAAACGAGACCACCCTCGTGTTTCTATGATAATTCAGTCCGGAGATATCCCTTTGATCTCTTTCAATGGAAGTCTATGGGAGTTGTTGCTAAGGTGCTCTAAATGGTTGCTAGGGCATGGCTTGATAGCTTCACAATGATCCTGAGAGACTGATTGGTCGTCTGAGTAAAATGAGCCCGCCCCCTTGTCTCTAAGACACTGTGATCCAGAGTTATGTTCAATACAAAATCTACCATAGACTTAACATTGGGGCAACTTTGGGCAGCTCATGCCCCCTAGGGGTGCAACTTTTACCCCATTGTGAGGTATGTTCTCACAGAGCCTGTCAGCCTCTTCAAATGTGGTAAATCACACGTCTCTGTGAAATCCTCGCTCTGATCTATGACTCGTCAAAGTTTGGCGCAATGTTAAGTCAATGGGATTTTTTGCCCAATTTTTTGCCCCTGGGGCAATCACCGTACCCCCGATCGCTTATAAAAGTCATAGCACACCATTCCCGAATCATCCGCACGATTTGACGCCTCATTTGTGGGTCTGCGACCAAAACATTTTGAAAAAAATTCCATTGACTTACATTGGGGCAACTTTGGGCAGCTCCTGCCCCCCAGGGGTGCAACTTTTACCCCATTGTGAGATATGTTCTCACAGAGCCTGTCAGCCTCTTCAAATGTGGTAAATCACACGTCTCTGCGAAATCCTGGCTCTGAGCTATGATTCGTCAAAGTTCGGCTCAATGTTAAGTCAATGGGATTTTTTGCCCAATTTTTTGCCCCTGGGGCAAACACCGTACCCCCGATCGCTTATAAATGTCATAGCACACCTCTCCTCAATGAGCCGCACGATTTGACACCTCATTCATGGGTCTACGCCAAAAGGTGTGGGACGAGTTACGCGCCGAAGTTTTGTACGGAAGAAGAAGAAAAAGAAAAATAATAAGTATGTGAGATTACAATAGTGTTGCTTTGGAAGCACCACTAACTAGAATGTACATTTCCTGAAGAAAATGTGATTGGTGCTTGCCGTGGCAAAATTTCTTACCACAATGTCCCACCTACTGCCCAAAGTTGAAAGAGGCCACCCCCATGACAGTAGGATGTTCTGGTGCAGAGATATTGGTGTTGTTCCATGGTTGCTAGGGAAACCCATCTGGTTGATATGCAGTTAACAAGGGGCAAGCCAACAATGCTCCTTTCCATCGTGAATGAAATAAGTCAACCCGGAATCTCTACAGTTTTCTGGTTCAGAGATATGTGATTTGTTTCTTGGTTGCTAGGGTAACCCCATCTGGTTGCTAGGCAGTTACCAAGTCGACAGCCAGCAATGCTCCTTGCCATCCTGAGTGAAATAAGTGAACCCGGAAGTCACTGTGATTTTCTAGTACAGAGATATGTGATTTGTTTCTTGGTTGCTAGGGTAACCCCATCTGGTTGCTAGGCAGTTACCAAGGTGACAGCCAACAATGCTCCTTGCCATCCTGTGTGAAATAAGTCAACCCTGATGTCTCTGTGATTTTCTTGTGCAGAGATATGTGATTTGTTTCTTGGTTGCTAGGGTAACCCCATTTGGTTGCTAGGCAGTTACCAAAGTAACATCCAACAATGCTCCTTGCCATCCTGAGTGAAATATGTCAACTCGGAAGTCTCTACGATTTTGTAGTGCAAAGATATGAGATTTGTTACTTGGTTGCTATGGTAAACCCTTCTGGTTGCTAGGTAGTTACCAGGGTGATATTTATCAAGTGTACTTTCCATCCTGAGTGAAATAAGTCAACCCGGAAGTCTCTACGACAATCTGATCCTAAGATACACATCTTAGTGATTTTGAATGGATGTCAATGGTGTTTTGTTGCTAGGGTGCTTTAAATGGTTGCTAGGGCGTGGCTAAGTAGTTCACATGATGAAAGCTGAAGACTGATTACTCACCCAATTAAAACAAAGCAACTATCATGTCTCTAGGACATTCTGATCTGAATATATCTTACTGTAATTGAAATCAGTAAATTTGGTTGCTAGGGTGCTGTAAATTGTTGCTAGGGAGTGGCTTGGCAGCTACCAATGATGAATCTCCAAAGGCTGCTTGTCAGTATTAATGATATAAACCAACTCCCATGCCTCTGTGACATTCAGAATGGAAGATATCTCTCTTTGGATTTTGGTTGCTAAGGTGCTCGAAAATGGTTTCTAGGGAGGGTGTAGGAATTGTTGAGGGGATTCATGATTGGCTGTTTTACTGCCCCAAGTCAAACGAGTCCACCCTTGTGTTTCTATGATAATTCAGTCTGGAGATATCCCTTTGATCTCTTTCAATGGAAGTCTATGGGACTTGTTGCTAAGGTGCTCTAAATGGTTGCTAGGGCGTGGCTTGATAGCTTCACAATGATCCTGAGAGACTGATTGGTCGTCTGAGTAAAATGAGCCCGCCCCCTTGTCTCTAAGACACTGTGATCCAGAGTTATGTTCAATACAAAATGACATTTCATGGGCCGTCCTACACCATTAGTGGTGGAAATTTTGATTCTTTCCAGAGACTCGTTCATTTTTAGTTCGTTCACCAAAATGATTCGTTCAGATTCGTTCACTGATTCGTTCAGGGTTTTTTTTTCTCCATATTACACAAATACGTCAGCAGCAGGTGCGGCAAAATGTGTTGTTCAACTAACGTATTTACTTGTTACAAAATAAAAACTGATTTGACTTTATTAAAAATGGTGCCCTACTCATTAAATGGATAAAATAAGTCTAAATAAGCTACCAAAGTCTTTACACTCTTTTTATCTTTTAAATTACACTCTATTCGGATGACCAAATCACAAGTGTTTTTTAATTTGTTTGCATACTAGGCAGGCTAGTTAACATTTTATTTGTTTGGTCAGAACGAGTTAAACGAGGAGTTACGAGTTATGTTCTGTAGTATGTAAGATATGAATTGCGCGTGCACAGTACGGATACCTGCGCTTTGCATTCACTTTCTGCTGATTGATGAACGAGATTGACAGAATGGCCGACCTGGTACACGAACTGGGTATAGCAACCAGTTCGTTCAATTCGTTCACGAACGGGAGATCTCTCTCTCGTTCAGACTCAAAACAGAGCAATATGATATTCATTCAGCAGAGTAGATCCAACCAATTACATGCTCCTTCTAAGCCCGAGCTGAAATGCTATTAGCTGACGTGAGTCACGTGACACAAATGAGATGGAATGACGTGACGCAAATAATCAATACTCTAATTTTTTTTTATGTTTTACAGTTTTTAAACAAACAAAAGTGCATGACATGACTCAAACATATATATTTATTTTTTAAAGTATAAAACTGTTGAAACATAAAACAACAATCATAAAAATAAATAATACAAAATGCACACAAAACACCAGTGCTTACGCTAAATACTATATAAATAGTCAGGTAAAGTGCAATGTATAATACAAAACAGGTAGTGCAAAACTACAAAAGTTCTTTTTTTAAACAGTATAAAATATAAAAACAGGTAAAAGTAGTGTAAAGTTAAATCAAGCTAAAACACAGTAGTGCAAAAATTATTTGCACAAAACAGCAAGTAAAGTTTACTTAGTAAACATTAGTGCAAATATAAACAGTAGTAAACAGTAGCTTATCCCTGTATAAAGTGCAAAAAAAACAAAAAAAAAAAACAGAGCAGCATGAAAAAAAGACCCTGCCATATAAGCAGGTATAACAACAACAGGATTATTCAAAGTTGGCATTCAAAAACATCAGCTGTCTGGCCTTAGCGGGGCTGATTCTGCTTCTTTTTTCAGAGATTATCTGTCCCATCTTGCTGAAAACTCTTTCTGATGGAACAGATGTTGCCACAATGCAAAGCCTTCCCAGCATAACTTGGGTCAGTCTGGGGTAAATCAGTGCCCGGTTTTGCCACCAGAGTAGTGGGTTGGAGGACCTTGGTTGAAGGGGCTCCTCTGAATATGACCGAACTTCCAAAACAGCCTCTGCTGAAGAACTTGTATTTGTCACAAGACCTGCTCGAAATCACCCCACACTAAGCTTTCTTGTGTTTCTTGCGGTGCTGGTGCTGCTGCTGCCTGTTGCTGCTCTGGTTGATGTGCTGAGGAAGATCTCACTCTCCCAGCGGCATTTTTGAGTCTCTGGATGGCTTCATTTGCTGCATGATCATCTGAAAAGGCCTTTTTTTTAAATCTTGGGTCCAGTGCAGACGCTTCTGAGAGTAGATGGTGAAATTCCACCTTGTGGAACCTGGTAGCCATATCTTTGGTAATTGCTTCAAGCATGTCCATTATAGGTTTTCTGAACCCTCCCGATCTCAGGTATCTTGTGCTTATTTTTTGGACACTCCGTGAAAGCAGGATCACCTTTGAGGCAGTCACATAGCTATAGGGAGCAAAAACAACATTTGAATTTAATAAATACAGTATAATAATCATTAATGAATAATATTAATTTCCCTGCATTACTGTGGCAATAACAATGCCACTTATAATTTATCTTTACATTTTACAGTCTGCAAAAGCTGCTTGCAAAACATAGTTTTTTTAATGTTATGCTAATAAGAGTCAAATTAAATTAAATTATTAAATTAAATTTGTTATAATAATGATTGTTCTAAGAGTATTGTTACATACCTCTCACCACTGATTTCAATTGTGACTTCTTCAAATGGTTTTAAAACCTCACAGGCCTCTTCCATTTCTTTCCACTCATCCTGTGTCAGAGTTTCCAGTCGAGAATTTACTAGTGCAAGTGTGGTGATGATGGCATCCTTGTTATCAAGAAATCTCTGTAACATATAAAATGTGGAGTTCCATCGTGTTGGGCAGTCCTGTTTCAGTTTTAACTCTGGCAAGCCCATCTGCTGCTGAGTTGCCTTGAGTTTTTCAGCTGCCACTGTGCTTCGGTGCATGTACTCCACAATTGCTTTAACCTTATTCAGTGTATTTTGGATTACATGGAGTCCACCCCTCACAATCAAATTAATTGTGTGGGCAAAACATGGCAGATGCTTCCATGAGGTTTTGTGAATGGCTAGGGTTATGTTGTGAGCATTGTCAGAGACACAAGCTACTATTTTGTCCGTTATGTTCCACTCTCTGGCAATTCTTAAAAGATTGTCGGCCAGATTATCTGCAGTGTGTCTTTCAGTAAATTCAAAACAATCTAACAGACATGTCTCCATTTTAAAATTGTCAATGAAGTGGCATGTATCTGACATGAAACCACATGTGGCCCTAGATGTCCAGCAGTCGGTTGTGAGGCAGACAGCCGATGCCTTGCCAACTTTATCCATAATTTGTTCACGAACCTTTGTAAACATTTCTGGAATGATTGTTTTTGACAGGGTCTGCCTGCTGGGCAATATATAGGAGAGGTTTAAGGCCTTTGTAAATGCTTTGAAACCTCTGTCCTCCACAATGGAAAAAGGTTGTAGATCCAATGCAATCATCCTTGCCAGGTCCTCATCCACTTTCTTTTGTCTTAGTGGGTCAATTGGCCGAGCCACAAAATGTGTTAGGGTGGTCTGTCCTGCCTGTCGTCTGTGTGGGACAGTTGTATGAGGTGTGCTGGTAGTGGCAGATGAGGTAGGAGGAGGTTGAGCAGTACTGGTACTGATGGATGTTCCAGGATCCTCAGCTTGTTCAGTTTCCCTTTGTGTCAGCTGCACAGTTGGATGCTTTACCTTTAGATGCCTGTTAAGGTTAGCTGTAGATCCTCCTTTAAAGGACAACTGTGTTTTACAAATTGTACACAAAGCCTGTGTTGGAGACACCTCATTAAAATAATTCCATAATACACTTCTCTTTCTGGTGCCACTCATTTTGAAGTTAGCAGATTACCTGATGTAGTTTGTAGATTTTAGTAAAAACGAAAATTTTAAGCTGTCTTTTATTAAATTAAACCATCAGCTTGCACTGTTAACTTTGTCGTCATTATTATCTTGACGTTCGAACAACTGGTTCTTTCATTCACGAACGAGATGTATGTAACAGTTCATTTGACTCGTTCAAACTCAAAGCAACTCAATAAAGGGCGTATTCGTTCACTAGATTCAACAAATCACATGCTCCGTCCTCGTATCATACTCGAAGGCTATTGGCTCGAGGTTTAGTCACTCTTTGTCTTTGACAGATGAAACGGTCCACAGAGCTACACAGTTCATTGAGCTGCGCATGCGCGCAATAGCGGCGCGCAGTGGTGGAGGGAGGAATTTCAGTGAACGAGAAATATGAGTCAATGGATAACGTGAACGAGAATGATTCGTTCACCTAAAAGATTCGTTCAAAAAGAACGATTCGTTCACGAACGTAACATCACTATACACCATAGACTTAACATTGGGGCAACTTTGGGCAGTTCCTGCCCCCCAGGGGTGCAACTTTTACCCCATTGTGAGGTATGTTCTCACAGAGCCTATCAGCCTCTTCAAATGTGGTAAATCACACGTCTCTGTGAAATCCTCGCTCTGAGCTATGACTCGTCAAAGTTCGGCGCAATGTTAAGTCAATGGGATTTTTTGCACAATTTTTTGCCCCTGGGGCAAACACCGTACCCCAGATCGCTTATAAAAGTCATAGCACACCATTCCCAAATAATCCGCACGATTTGACGCCTCATTCGTGGGTCTGTGACAAAAGCTGCGGGAGGAGTAGCACGCCAAACTTTTGTCCGGAAGAATAATGATAATAACTAGAATGTACATTTCCTGAAGAAAATGTGAGTGGTGCTTGCCGTGGCAAAATTTCTTACCACAATGTCCCACCTACTGCCCAAAGTTGAAAGAGGCCACCCCCATGACAGTAGGATGTTCTGGTGCAGAGATATTGGTGTTGTTCCATGGTTGCTAGGGAAACCCATCTGGTTGATATGCAGTTACTAAGGTGACAGCCACCAATGCTACTTACCATCCTGAGTAAAATAAGTCAATCCGGAAGTCTCTACGATTTTGTAGTACAGAGATATGTGATTTGTTTCTTGGTTGCTAGGGTAACCACATCTGGTTGCTAGGCAGTTACCAAGGTGACAGCCAACAATGCTCCTTGCCATCCTGAGTGAAATAAGTCAACCCGGAAGTCTCTGTGATTTTCTTGTGCAGAGATATGTGATTTGTTTCTTGGTTGCTAGGGTAACCCCATTTGGTTGCTATGCAGTTACCAGGGTGATATTTATCAAGTCTACTTTCGATCCTGAGTGAAATAAGTCAACCCCGAAGTCTCTGTGATTTTCTTGTGCAGAGATATGTGATTTGTTTCTTGGTTGCTAGGGTAACCCCATATGGTTGCTAGGCAGTTACCAAGGTGACAGGCAACAATGCTCCTTGCCATCCTGAGTGAAATAAGTCAACCCGGAAGTCTCTGTGATTTTCTTGTGCAGAGATATGTGATTTGTTTCTTGGTTGCTAGGGTAACCCCATCTGGTTGTTAGGCAGTTACCAAGGTGACAGCAAACAATGCTCCTTGCCATCCTGAGTGAAATAAGTCAACCCGGAAGTCTCTGTGATTTTCTTGTGCAGAGATATGTGATTTGTTTCTTGGTTGCTAAGGTAACCCCATTTGGTTGGTAGGCAGTTACCAGGGTGATATTTATCAAGTCTACTTTCAATCCTGAGTGAAATAAGTCCACCCGGAAGTCTCTACGACATTCTGATCCTAAGATACACATCTTAGTGATTTTGAATGGATGTCAATGGTGTTTTGTTGCTAGGGTGCTTTAAATGGTTGCTAGGGCATGGCTAAGTAGTTCACATGATGAAAGATGAAGACTGATTACTCACCCAATTAAAACAAAGCAACTATCATGTCTCTAGGACATTCTGATCTGAAGATATCTTACTGTAATTGAAATCAATAAATGTGGTTGCTAGGGTGCTCTAAATTGTTGCTAGGGAGTGGCTTGGCAGCTGCCAATGATGAATCTCCAAAGGCTGCTTGTCAGTATGAATGATACAAACCAATTCCCATGCCTCTGTGACTTTCAGAATGGAAGATATCTCTCTTTGGATTTTGGTTGCTAAGGTGCTCGAAAATGGTTGCTAGGGAGGGGCTAGGAAGTGTTGAGGGGATTCATGATTGGCTGTTTTACTGCCCCAAGTCAAACGAGACCACCCTCGTGTTTCTATGATAATTCAGTCCGGAGATATCCCTTTGATCTCTTTCAATGGAAGTCTATGGGAGTTGTTGCTAAGGTGCTCTAAATGGTTGCTAGGGCGTGGCTTGATAGCTTCACAATGATTCTGAGAGACTGATTGGTCGTCTGAGTAAAATGAGCCCGCCCCCTTGTCTCTAAGACACTGTGATCCAGAGTTATGTTCAATACAAAATCTACCATAGACTTAACATTGGGGCAACTTTGGGCAGCTCATGCCCCCTAGGGGTGCAACTTTTACCCCATTGTGAGGTATGTTCTCACAGAGCCTGTCAGCCTCTTCAAATGTGGTAAATCACACGTCTCTGTGAAATCCTTGCTCTGAACTATGACTCGTCAAAGTTTGGCGCAATGTTAAGTCAATGGGATTTTTTGCCCAATTTTTTGCCCCTGGGGCAATCACCGTACCCCCGATCGCTTATAAAAGTCATAGCACACCATTCCCAAATCATCCGCACGATTTGACGCCTCATTTGTGGGTCTGCGACCAAAAATTTTTGAAAAAAATTCCATTGACTTACATTGGGGCAACTTTGGGCAGCTCCTGCCCCCCAGGGGTGCAACTTTTACCCCATTGTGAGATATGTTCTCACAGAGCCTGTCAGCCTCTTCAAATGTGGTAAATCACACGTCTCTACAAAATCCTCGCTCTGAGCTATGACTCGTCAAAGTTCGGCTCAATGTTAAGTCAATGGGATTTTTTGCCCAATTTTTTGCCCCTGGGGCAAACACCGTACCCCCGATCGCTTATAAAAGTCATAGCACACCTCTCCTCAATGAGCCGCACGATTTGACACCTCATTCATGGGTCTACGCCAAAAGGTGTGGGACGAGTTACGCGCCGAAGTTTTGTACGGAAGAAGAAGAAAAAGAAAAATAATATGTGAGATTACAATAGTGTTGCTTTGCAAGCACCACTAACTAGAATGTACATTTCCTGAAGAAAATGTGAGTGGTGCTTGCCGTGGCAAAATTTCTTACCACAATGTCCCACCTACTGCCCAAAGTTGAAAGAGGCCACCCCCATGACAGTAGGATGTTCTGGTGCAGAGATATAGGTGTTGTTCCATGGTTGCTAGTGAAAATCATCTGGTTGATATGCAGTTACAAAGGTGACAGCCACCAACGCTACTTGCCATCCTGAGTAAAATAAGTCAACCCGGAAGTCTCTACGATTTTGTAGTACATAGATATTTGATTTGTTAATTGGTTGCTAGGGTAACCCCATCTGGTTGCTAGGCAGTTAACAAGGGGCAAGCCAACAATGCTCCTTGCCATCCTGAATGAAATAAGTCAACCTGGAATCTCTACGATTTTCTGGTTCAGAGATATGTGATTTGTTAATTGGTTGCTAGGGTAACCCCATCTGGTTACTAGGCAGTTACCAAGGTTACAGCCAACAATGCTCCTTGCCATCCTGAGTGAAATAAGTCAACCCGGAAGTCTCTGTGATTTTCTTGTGAAGAGATATGTGATTTGTTTCTTGGTTGCTAGGGTAACCCCATCTGGTTGCTAGGCAGTTACCAAGGTGACAGCCAAGAATGCTCCTTGCCATCCTGAGTGAAATAAGTCAACCCGGAAGTCTCTGTGATTTTCTTGTGCAGAGATATGTGATTTGTTTCTTGGTTGCTAGGGTAACCCCATCTGGTTGCTAGGCAGTTACCAAGGTGACAGGCAACAATGCTCCTTGCCATCCTGAGTGAAATAAGTCAACCCGGAAGTCTCTGTGATTTTCTTGTGCAGAGATATGTGATTTGTTTCTTGGTTGCTAGGGTAACCCCATCTGGTTGCTAGGCAGTTACCAAGGTGACAGCCAAGAATGCTCCTTGCCATCCTGAGTGAAATAAGTCAACCCGGAAGTCTCTGTGATTTTCTTGTGCAGAGATATGTGATTTGTTTCTTGGTTGCTAGGGTAACCCCATCTGGTTGCTAGGCAGTTACCAAGGTGACAGGCAACAATGCTCCTTGCCATCCTGAGTGAAATAAGTCAACCCGGAAGTCTCTGTGATTTTTTTGTGCAGAGATATGTGATTTGTTTCTTGGTTGCTAGGGTAACCCCATCTGGTTGCTAGGCAGTTACCAAGGTGACAGCCAAGAATGCTCCTTGCCATCCTGAGTGAAATAAGTCAACCCGGAAGTCTCTGTGATTTTCTTGTGCAGAGATATGTGATTTGTTTCTTGGTTGCTAGGGTAACCCCATCTGGTTGCTAGGCAGTTACCAAGGTGACAGCCAAGAATGCTCCTTGCCATCCTGAGTGAAATAAGTCAACCCGGAAGTCTCTGTGATTTTCTTGTGCAGAAATATGTGATTTGTTTCTTGGTTGCTAGGGTAACCCCATTTGGTTGCTAGGCAGTTACCAAGGTGACAGGCAACAATGCTCCTTGCCATCCTGAGTGAAATAAGTCAACCCGGAAGTCTCTGTGATTTTCTTGTGCAGAGATATGTGATTTGTTTCTTGGTTGCTAGGGTAACCCCATCTGGATGTTAGGCAGTTACTAAGGTGACAGCAAACAATGCTCCTTGCCATCCTGAGTGAATATAAGTCAACCCGGAAGTCTCTGTGATTTTCTTGTGCAGAGATATGTGATTTGTTTCTTGGTTGCTAGGGTAACCCCATCTGGTTGCTAGGCAGTTACCAAGGTGACAGCCAACAATGCTCCTTGCCATCCTGAGTGAAATAAGTCAACCCGGAAGTCTCTGTGATTTTCTTGTGCAGAGATATGTGATTTGTTTCTTGGTTGCTAGGGTAACCCCATATGGTTGCTAGGCAGTTACCAAGGTGACAGCCAACAATGCTCCTTGCCATCCTGAGTGAAATAAGTCAACCCGGAAGTCTCTGTGATTTTCTTGTGCAGAGATATGTGATTTGTTTCTTGGTTGCTAGGGTAACCCCATATGGTTGCTAGGCAGTTACCAAGGTGACAGGCAACAATGCTCCTTGCCATCCTGAGTGAAATAAGTCAACCCGGAAGTCTCTGTGATTTTCTTGTGCAGAGATATGTGATTTGTTTCTTGGTTGCTAGGGTAACCCCATCTGGTTGTTAGGCAGTTACCAAGGTGACAGCAAACAATGCTCCTTGCCATCCTGAGTGAAATAAGTCAACCCGGAAGTCTCTGTGATTTTCTTGTGCAGAGATATGTGATTTGTTTCTTGGTTGCTAGGGTAACCCCATTTGGTTGCTAGGCAGTTACCAGGGTAATATTTATCAAGTCTACTTTCCATCCTGAGTGAAATAAGTCCACCCGGAAGTCTCTACGACATTCTGATCCTAAGATACACATCTTAGTGATTTTGAATGGATGTCAATGGTGTTTTGTTGCTAGGGTGCTTTAAATGGTTGCTAGGGCATGGCTAAGTAGTTCACATGATGAAAGATGAAGACTGATTACTCACCCAATTAAAACAAAGCAACTATCATGTCTCTAGGACATTCTGATCTGAAGATATCTTACTGTAATTGAAATCAATAAATGTGGTTGCTAGGGTGCTCTAAATTGTTGCTAGGGAGTGGCTTGGCAGCTGCCAATGATGAATCTCCAAAGGCTGCTTGTCAGTATGAATGATACAAACCAACTCCCATGCCTCTGTGACTTTCAGAATGGAAGATATCTCTCTTTGGATTTTGGTTGCTAAGGTGCTCGAAAATGGTTGCTAGGGAGGGGCTAGGAAGTGTTGAGGGGATTCATGATTGGCTGTTTTACTGCCCCAAGTCAAACGAGACCACCCTCGTGTTTCTATGATAATTCAGTCCGGAGATATCCCTTTGAACTCTTTCAATGGAAGTCTATGGGAGTTGTTGCTAAGGTGCTCTAAATGGTTGCTAGGGCATGGCTTGATAGCTTCACAATGATCCTGAGAGACTGATTGGTCGTCTGAGTAAAATGAGCCCGCCCCCTTGTCTCTAAGACACTGTGATCCAGAGTTATGTTCAATACAAAATCTACCATAGACTTAACATTGGGGCAACTTTGGGCAGCTCATGCCCCCTAGGGGTGCAACTTTTACCCCATTGTGAGGTATGTTCTCACAGAGCCTGTCAGCCTCTTCAAATGTGGTAAATCACACGTCTCTGTGAAATCCTCGCTCTGAACTATGACTCGTCAAAGTTTGGCGCAATGTTAAGTCAATGGGATTTTTTTCCAAATTTTTTGCCCCTGGGGCAATCACCGTACTCCCGATCGCTTATAACAGTCATAGCACACCATTCCCAAATCATCCGCACGATTTGACGCCTCATTTGTGGGTCTACGACCAAAAAATTTTGAAAAAAATTCCATTGACTTACATTGGGGCAACTTTGGGCAGCTCCTGCCCCCCAGGGGTGCAACTTTTACCCCATTGTGAGATATGTTCTCACAGAGCCTGTCAGCCTCTTCAAATGTGGTAAATCACACGTCTCTGCGCAATCCTCGCTCTGAGCTATGACTCGTCAAAGTTCGGCTCAATGTTAAGTCAATGGGATTTTTTGCCCAATTTTTTGCCCCTGGGGCAAACACCGTACCCCCGATCGCTTATAAAAGTCATAGCACACCTCTCCTCAATGAGCCGCACGATTTGACACCTCATTCATGGGTCTACGCCAAAAGGTGTGGGACGAGTTACGCGCCGAAGTTTTGTACGGAAAAAGAAGAAAAATAAAATTAATAAGTATGTGAGATTACAATAGTGTTGCTTTGCAAGCACCACTAACTAGAATGTACATTTCCTGAAGAAAATGTGAGTGGTGCTTGCCGTGGCAAAATTTCTTACCACAATGTCCCACCTACTGCCCAAAGTTGAAAGAGGCCACCCCCATGACAGTAGGATGTTCTGGTGCAGAGATATAGGTGTTGTTCCATGGTTGCTAGTGAAAATCATCTGGTTGATATGCAGTTACAAAGGTGACAGCCACCAACGCTACTTGCCATCCTGAGTAAAATAAGTCAACCCGGAAGTCTCTACGATTTTGTAGTACATAGATATGTGATTTGTTAATTGGTTGCTAGGGTAACCCCATCTGGTTGCTAGGCAGTTAACAAGGGGCAAGCCAACAATGCTCCTTGCCATCCTGAGTGAAATAAGTCAACCCGGAAGTCTCTGTGATTTTCTTGTGCAGAGATATGTGATTTGTTTCTTGGTTGCTAGGGTAACCCCATCTGGTTGCTAGGCAGTTACCAAGGTGACAGCCAACAATGCTCCTTGCCATCCTGAGTGAAATAAGTCAACCCCGAAGTCTCTGTGATTTTCTTGTGCAGAAATATGTGATTTGTTTCTTGGTTGCTAGGGTAACCCCATTTGGTTGCTAGGCAGTTACCAAGGTGACAGGCAACAATGCTCCTTGCAATCCTGAGTGAAATAAGTCAACCCGGAAGTCTCTGTGATTTTCTTGTGCAGAGATATGTGATTTGTTTCTTGGTTGCTAGGGTAACCCCATCTGGTTGCTAGGCAGTTACCAAGGTGACAGCCAACAATGCTCCTTGCCATCC
>JAVLUX010000001.1:2582500-2612500 GCA_032164185.1 Moxostoma hubbsi | reverse complement strand
TGAAACAGGAAGTCTCTACGATTTTCTAGTGCAGATATATGTGATTTGTTACTTGGTTGCTAGGGTAACCCCATCTGGTTGCTAGGCAGTTACCAAAGTGATACTCATAAAGCTCCTTGCAATCCGGTGTGAAATATGTCAACCCCTAAGTCTCTACGAAGTTCTGGTTCAAAGATATGTGATTTATTACTTGGTTGCTAGGGTAACCCTGTCTGGTTGCTATGCAGTTACCAGGGTGATAACTTGTCAAGCCTCCTTTCCATCCTGAGTGAATAAAGTCAACCCGCAAGTCTGTATGATTTTCTGGTGCTGAGATATGTGATTTGTTATTTGGTTGCTAGGGTAACCCTGTCTGGTTGCTATGCAGTTACCAGGGTGATACTTATCAAGCCTCCTTTCCATCCTGAGTGAATTAAGTCAACCCAGATGTCTCTACGATTTTCTGGTGCAGAAATATATGATTTGTTAGTTGGTTGCTAGGGTAACCCCATCTGGTTGCTAGGCAGTTACCAAGGTGATACTCATAAGGCTCCTTGCAATCCTGTGTGAAATATGTCAACCCCTAAGTCTCTACGATGTTCTGGTTCAAAGATATGTGATTTGTTACTTGGTTGCTAGGGTAACCACATCTGGTTGCTAGGCAGTTACCAGAGTGATACATATCAAGGCTACTTTCCATCCTGAGTGAAATAAGTCAACCCGGAAGTCTCTCTGATTTTCTGTTGCAGAGATATGTGATTTGTTACTTGGTTGCTAGGGTAATCACATCTGGTTGCTAGGCAGTTACCAGAGTGATACATATCAAGGCTACTTTCCATCCTGAGTGAAATAAGTGAAACAGGAAGTCTCTATGAATTTCTGGTGCAGAGATATGTGATTTGTTATTTGGTTGCTAGGGTAACCCCATCTGGTTGATAGGCAGTTACCAGGGTGATACTTATCAAGCCTCCTTTCCATACTGAGTGAATCAAGTCAACCTGGAAGCTACTATATTGTGGCTATGAAGATTTTAGGTCATTACTTATTGGCTGCTTGATAAAAGAAATCCTCTGAGGGAGAGAGAGAGGGAGAGACGCAGGGCTGACAGGCCCTTTTTTGTCTGTGTGTGTGAAAACGTCAGTTGAGATTTAAATTTCTGAACATTCCGCAATGTTAAGTCAATGGGAGTTTTTCCGAGTTTTGATCGTCATTTTTAGGAAAACCGTAAGTCCGATCAGTTAGAAAAGATATAGCACACTATTCGGGATTAGTCTGAAGGTCTGTGCCGAGTTTGGTGCATGTAGCTTAAAAGCTCTAGGAGGAGTTACATTTAGAAATTTAGTCTCAGAATAATAATAATAATAATAATAAGTTTAAATAGGATTTCAGTAAGTTGGCTTTCTCAAGCCAACCTAAAAATAACAAGTATGTGAGATTACAATAGTGTTGCTTTGCAAGCACCACTAATAAGTATTTGAGATTACAATAGTGTTGCTTTGCAAGCACCACTAACTAGAATGTACATTTCCTGAAGAAAATGTGAGTGGTGCTTGCCGTGGCAAAACTCGTCAAATAGCATTTTCTAACTTGTTTCTAAGCACTAAAATAAAGGCCATAGAATGTTGCTAGTATGTGTTTTTCATGATGGTAGCACGTTTTTAGAATGTTTTAGCACTTCGCTAGGCGATGCTAGAATGAGTTAACATGACACTAGCACGTTTTTAACATGTTTTAGCACTTTGTTTGGCGATGCTAGCACGTTTTTAGCATGTTTTAGCAATTCCCTAGGCAATGCTAACATGTGTTAGCATAATACTAGCATGTTTTAACACTTCGCTAGGCGATGCTACCATGTGTTAGCATAACGCTAGCACGTTTTTAGCATGTTTTAACACTTCGCTCGGCGATGCCAGCATGTGTTGTCATGATGCTAACATGTTTTTAGCAAGTTTTAGCACTTAACTAGGCGATGCCACTATGTGTTAGAAGAATGCTAGCACGTTTTTAGCATGTTTTAACACTTCGGTAGGCGATGCTATTATGTTTTAGCATGATGCTAACACGTTTTTAGCATGTTTTAGCGCTTTGGTAGGCGTTGCTATTATGTGTTAGCATGATGCTAGCACGTTTTTTAACATGTTTTAGCACTTCGTTAGGCAATGCTAGCATGAATTAGCATGTTGCTAGCATGTTTTTAGCATATTTTAGCACTTTGCTAGGTGATACTTGCATGTGTTAGCATGATGCTAGCACGTTTTTAGCATGTTCTAGTACTTCGCTATGCGATACTAGTATGTTTTAGCATGTTGCTAGCATGTTTTAGCACTTCGTTAGGCGATGCCAGCATACGTTAGCATGATGCTAGCACATTTTTAGCATGTTTTAGCACTTTGCTAGGCAATGCTAACATGTGTTAGCATGATGCTAGCACGATTTTAACATGTTTTAGCAATTCCCTAGGCAATGCTAACATGCATTAGCATAATGCTAGCATGTTTTAACGTGTTTTAACACTTCGCTACGCGATGCCAGCATGTATTAGCATGATGCTAGCACATTTTAGCATGTTTTATCACTTCGCTAGGCAATACTAGCATGTGTTAGCATGTTGCTAGCACGTTTTTAGCATGATTTAGCACTTTGTTAGGCAATGCCAACATTTGTTAGCATGATGCTAGCACATTTTAGCATGTTTTAGTACTTCGCTATGCGATACTAGTATTTGTTAGCATGTTGCTAGCACGTTTTTAGCATGTTTTAGCACTTCGCTAGGCGATGCCAACATGTGTTAGCATGATACTAGCTAATTTTTAGCATGTTTTATGTTGTGGCTATGAAGATTTTTATTGGCTGCTTGATAAAAGAAATCCTCTGAGAGAAAGAGAGAGAGAGACGCAGGGCTGACAGGCCCTTTTTTGTCTGTGTGTGTGAAAATGTCAGTTGGGATTTAAATTTCTGAACATTCCGCAATGTAAAGTCAATGGGAATTTTTTGGCCGCTTTTTCGTCCGCTGTGCGAACATCGTACACTCGATCGCTTAGAAAAGTCATAGCACACCTCTCCTCAACGAGCCGCTCGATTTGACACCTCATTCATGGGTCTACGCCAAAAGGTGCGGGACGAGTTAGGTGCCGAAGTTTTGTAAGGAAGAAGAAGAAGAAGAAGAACTAGAATGTACATTTCCTGAAGAAAATGTGAGTGGTGCTTGCCGTGGCAAAATTTCGTACCTCAATGTCCCACCTACTGCCCAAAGTTGAAAGAGGCCAGCAACATGACAGTAGGGTGTTCTGGTGCAGAGATTTGGGATTTGTTACTTGGTTGCTAGGGTAACCCCATCTGGTTGCTAGGCAGATACCAATTTGACAGGCAACAATTCTACTTGCCATCCCGAGTGAAAAAAGTCAAACTGGAAGTCTCTTCGATTTTGTAGTGCAGAGATATGTGATTTGTTACTTGGTTGCTAGGGTAACCCCATCTGGTTGCTAGGCAGTCACCAAGGTGACAGCCAACAATGCTCATTGCCATCCTGAGTGAAATAAGTCAACCCGGAAGTCTGTACGATTTTCTAGTACAGAGATATGTGATTTGTTACTTGGTTGCTAGGGAAACCCTATCTGGTTGCTAGGCAGTTACCAAGGGGCAAGCCAACAATGCTCCTTGCCATCCTGAGTGAAATAAGTCAACCCGGAAGTCTCTGTGATTTTCTTGTGCAGAGATATGTGATTTGTTTCTTGGTTGCTAGGGTAACCCCATCTGGTTGCTAGGCAGTTGCCAAGGTGACAACCAACAATGCTCCTTGCCATCCTGAGTGAAATAAGTCAACCCGGAAGTCTCTGTGATTTTCTTGTAAAGAGATATGTGATTTGTTTCTTGGTTGCTAGGGTAACCCCATTTGGTTGCTAGGCAGTTACCAGGGTGATATTTATGAAGTCTACTTTCCATCCTGAGTGAAATAAGTCAACCCGGAAGTCTCTACGTCATTCTGATCCTAAGATACACATCTTAGTGATTTTGAATGGATGTCAATGGTTCTTCGTTGCTAGGGGGCTTTAAATGGTTGCTAGGGCGTGGCTAAGTAGTTCACATGATAAAAGCTGAAGACTGATTACTCACCCAATTAAAACAAAGCAACTATCATGTCTCTAGGACATTCTGATCTGAAGATATCTTACTGTAATTGAAATCAATAAATATGGTTGCTAGGTTGCTCTAAATTGTTGCTAGGGCATGGCTAGCCAATGAACAGAGTGATTCTTATTGGCTGCTTACTATCCTGACTCAAGAGTCAATTCCCAAGTTTCTATAATATTGTGTTCTTAAGATATCCATCTGAGGCATTTTGAATGGAAGTGTATGGGGGCTGTTGCTAGGGTGTTGTAAATGGTTGCTAGGGTGTGGCTACTTCATTTCCAAGCTGATAGTTAAAGCTGACTGATTGGTAGCCTGAGTGAAATGAGCCTGCCCCCACTTTTCTACAACATTTTGATTGGGAGATATGATCCAACAAAATACTGTGTATTTTCACTTTAAGGAAAAAACAATTGCTTTCATGGGCAATAGTATGCCTATGGGGCATATTTGTGCCCGTTTTACCCCTCAGGGTTAAATCTTACCCCCAAACTCATGTCATGCTGCACAACTGCTTGCTAGGCCACATTAAATCACATTAAATGTGTCCACTCACATGTATGTACAAAATTTTAGGTAATTACTTATTGCATGCTCAATAAAAGAAATCCTCTGAGGGAGACAGAGAGAGAGAGAGAGACGCAGGGCTGACAGGCCCTTTTTTGTCTGTGTGTGTGAAAACGTCAGTTGGGATTTAAATTTCTGAACATTCCGCAATGTAAAGTCAATGGGACTTTTTTGGCCGCTTTTTCATCCGCTGTGCGAACATCGTACACTCGATCGCTTAGAAAAGTCATAGCACACCTCTCCTCAATGAGCCGCTCGATATGACACCTCATTCATGGGTCTACGCCAAAAGGTGCGGGACGAGTTAGGTGCCGAAGTTTTGTACGGAAGAAGAAGAAGAAGAAGAAGAAGAAGAAAAATAAGTATGTGAGATTACAATAGTGTTGCTTTGCAAGCACCACTAATAATAAGTATGTGAGATTACAATAGTGTTGCTTTGCAAGCACCACTAACTAGAATGTACATTTCCTGAAGAAAATGTGAGTGGTGCTTGCCGTGGCAAAATTTCTTACCACAATGTCCCACCTAATGCCCAAAGTTGAAAGAGGCCACCCCCATGACAGTAGGATGTTCTGGTGCAGAGATATAGGTGTTGTTCCATGGTTGCTAGGGAAACCCATCTGGTTGATATGCAGTTACTAAGGTTACAGCCACCAACGCTACTTGCCATCCTGAGTAAAATAAGTCAACCCGGAAGTCTCTACGATTTTCTAGTACAGAGATATGTGATTTGTTACTTGGTTGCTAGGGTAACCCCATCTGGCTGCTAGGCAGTTACCAAAGGGCAAGCCAACAATGCTCCTTGCCATCCTAAATGAAATAAGTCAACACGGAATCTCTACAATTTTCTGGTTCAGAGATATGTGATTTGTCACTTGGTTGCTAGGGTAACCCCATCTGGTTGCTAGGCAGTTACCAAGGTGACAGCCAACAATGCTCCTTGCCATCCTGAGTGAAATAAGTCAACCCGGAAGTCTCTGTGATTTTATTGGGCAGAGATATGTGATTTGTTTCTTGGTTGCTAGGGTAACCCCATCTGGTTGCTAGGCAGTTACCAAGGTGACAGGCAACAATGCTCCTTGCCATCCTGAGTGAATATAAGTCAACCCGGAAGTCTCTGTGATTTTCTTGTGCAGAGATATGTGATTTGTTTCTTGGTTGCTAGGGTAACCCCATCTGGTTGCTAGGCAGTTACCAAGGTGACAACAAACAATGCTCCTTGCCATCCTGAGTGAAATAAGTCAACCCGGAAGTCTCTGTGATTTTCTTGTGCAGAGATATGTGATTTGTTTCTTGGTTGCTAGGGTAACCCCATTTGGTTGCTAGGCAGTTACCAGGGTGATATTTATCAAGTCTGCTTTCCATCCTGAGTGAAATAAGTCAACCCAGAAGTCTCTGTGATTTTCTTGTGCAGAGATATGTGATTTGTTCCTTGGTTGCTAGGGTAACCCCATCTGGTTGCTAGGCAGTTACCAAGGTGATAGGCAACAATGCTCCTTGCCATCCTGAGTGAAATAAGTCAACCCGGAAGTCTCTACGTCATTCTGATCCTAAGATACACATCTTAGTGATTTTGAATGGATGTCAATGGTACTTTGTTGCTAGGGTGCTTTAAATGGTTGCTAGGGCGTGGCTAAGTAGGTCACATGATGAAAGCTGAAGACTGATTTCTCACCCAATGAAAACAAAGCAACTATCATGTCTCTAGGACATTCTGATGTGTAGATATCTTACTGTAATTGAAATCAATAAATGTGGTTGCTAGGGTGCTCTAAATTGTTGCTAGGGAGTGGCTTGGCAGCTGCCAATGATGAATCTCCAAAGGCTGCTTGTCAGTATGAATGATATAAACCAACTCCCATGCTTCTGTGACATTCAGAATGGAAGATATCTCTCTTTGGATTTTGGTTGCTAAGGTGCTCGAAAATGGTTGCTAGGGAGGGGCTAGGAAGTGTTGAGGGGATTCATGATTGGCTGTTTTACTGCCCCAAGTCAAATGAGACCACCCTCGTGTTTCTATGATAATTCAGTCCGGAGAAATCCCTTTGATCTCTTTCAATGGAAGTCTATGGGAGTTGTTGCTAAGGTGCTGTAAATGGTTGCTAGGGCGTGGCTTGATACTTTCACAATGATCCTGAGAGACTGATTGGTCGTCTGAGTAAAATGAGCCCGCCCCCTTGTCTCTAAGACACTGTGATCCAGAGTTATGTTCAATACAAAATCTACCATTGACTTAACATTGGGGCAAATTTGGGCAGCTCCTGCCCCCCAGGGGTGCAACTTTTACCCCATTGTGAGGTATGCTCTCACAGAGCCTGTCAGCCTCTTCAAATGTGGAAAATCATACGTCTGTGTGAAATCCTCGCTCTGAGCTATGACTCGTCAATGTTTGGCGCAATGTTAAGTCAGTGGGATTTTTTGCCCAATTTTTTGCCCCTGGGGCAAATACCGTACCCCCGATCGCTTATAAAAGTCATAGCACACCATTCCCAAATAATCCGCACGATTTGACGCCTCATTCGTGGGTTTGTGACCAAAAAATTTTGCAAAAAATTCCATTGACTTACATTGGGGCAACTTTGGGCAGCTCCTGCCCCCCAGGGGTAAAACTTTTACCCCATTGTGAGGTATGTTCTCACAGAGCCTGTCAGCCTCTTCAAATGTGGTAAATCACACGTCTCTGCGAAATCCTCGCTCTGAGCTATGACTCGTCAAAGTTCGGCTCAATGTTAAGTCAATGGGATTTTTTGCCCAATTTTTTGCCCCTGGGGCAAACACCGTACCCCCGATCGCTTATAAAAGTCATAGCACACCATTCCCAAATAATCCGCACGATTTGACGCGTCATTCGTGGGTCTGTGACAAAAGTTGCGGGAGGAGTAGCGCGCCAAACTTTTGTCCGGAATAATAAAAAGAAGAACTAGAATGTACATTTCCTTAAGAAAATGTGAGTGGTGCTTGCCGTGGCAAAACTCGTCATATAGCATTTCTAACTTGTTTCTAAGCACTAAAATAAAGGTCATAGAATGTTGCTAACACGTGTTTTTCATGATGGTAGCACGTTTTTAGAATGTTTTAGCACTTCGCTAGGTGAAGCTAGCATGTGTTAGCATGAGACTAGCACGTTTTTAGCATGTTTTAGCACTTCGTTTGGCAATGCTAACATGTGTTAGCATGATGCTAGCACGTTTTTAACATGTTTTAGCAATCCCCTAAGCAATGCTAACAAGCATTAGCATAATGCTAGCACGTTTTAACATGTTTTAGCACTTCTCTAGGTGAAGCTAGCATGTGTTAGCATGATACTAGCACATTTTTAGCATGTTTTAGCACTTCGCTAGGCGATGCCAGCATGTGTTATCATGTTGCGAGCACGTTTATAGCATGTTTTAGCACTTCGCTAGGTGATGCAAGCATATGTTAGCATGATGCTAGCACATTTTTAGCATGTTTTAGCACTTTGCTAGGCAATGCTAACATGTGTTAGCATGATGCTAGCACGTTTTTAACATGTTTTAGCAATTCCCTAGGCAAAGCTAACATGCATTAGCATAATGCTAGCATGTTTTAACATGTTTTAACACTTCGCTACGCGATGCCAGCATATGTTAGCATGATGCTAGCACATTTTTAGAATGTTTTAGCACTTTGCTAGGCAATGCCAACATGCGTTAGCATGATGCTAGCACGTCTTTAACATGTTTTAGCAATTCCCTAGGCAATGCTAACATGCATTAGCATAATGCTAGCACGTTTTAACATGTTTTAACACTTTGCTACGCGATGCCAGCATATGTTAGCATGTTGCTAGCACGTTTTTAGCATGTTTTAGCACTTCGCTAGGCGATGCCAGCATGTGTTAGCATGATGCTAACACGTTTATAGCATGTTTTAGCACTTCGCAAGGTGATGCCAGCATATGTTAGCATGATGCTAGCACATTTTTAGCATGTTTTCGGGTGTGGCTATGAAGATTTTTATTGGCTGCTTGATAAAAGAAATCCTCTGAGGGAGAGAGAGAGAGAGAGACGCAGGGCTGACAGGCCCTTTTGTGTGTGTTTGTGTGTGTGAAAATGTCAGTTGGGATTTAAATTTCTGAACATTCCGCAATGTAAAGTCAATGGGATTTTTTTGGCCGCTTTTTCGTCCGCTGTTCGAACATCGTACACCCGATCACTTAGAAAAGATAAAGCACACCTCTCCTCAATGAGCCGCACGATTTGATGCCTCACTCAGGGGTCTGTGACAAAAGCTCCGGGAGGAGTAGCGCGCCAAACTATGTGTGGAATAATAATTATTATTATAATAATAACTAGATTAAAAAGTTTGAGTACAAACTTTAGGTTGGCTTGAGAAAGCCTAGCATAAAGTTTGAAGTAGTTGTAAAAGTTTGAAGATTTACGGTTTCTAATTTGATGTAATTATAAGTAGTAGTTTTCAAAGTTCAAAGTTTAGAGATTATAAAACCATTCAGTCTATCAAATAGATAGATAGATAGATAGATAGATAGATAGATAGATAGATAGATAGATAGATAGATAGATAGATAGATAGATAGATAGATAGATAGATAGATAGATAGATATTGACCCTCAGATAGATAGATAGATAGATAGATATTGACCCTCAGATAGATAGATAGATAGATAGATAGATGAAAGATAGATAGATAGATAGATAGATATTGACCCTCAGATAGATAGATAGATAGATAGTTATTGACCATCAGATAGATAGATAGATAGATAGATAGATAGATAGATAGATAGATAGATAGATAGATAGATAGATAGTTATTGACCATCAGATAGATAGATAGATAGATAGATAGATAGATAGATAGATAGATAGATAGATAGATATTGACCATTAGATAGATAGATAGATAGATAGATAGATAGATAGATAGATAGATAGATAGATAGATATTGATCCTCAGATAGATAGATAGATAGATATTGACCCTCAGATAGATAGATAGAAAGATAGAAAGATAGAAAGATAGATTGATAGTCATTGACCCTTAGATAGATAGATAGATAGATATTGACCGTCAGATAAATAGATAGATAGATAGTCATTGACCCTGAGATATAGATAGATAGAGTATGAACCACAGATAGATAGATAGATAGATAGATAGATAGTTATTGACCCGCAGATAGTTAGATAGATAGATAGATAGATATTGACCATCAGATAGATAGATAGACAGATAGTCATTGACCCTGAGATATAGATAGATAGAGTATGACCCACAGATAGATAGATAGATAGTTATTGACCCGCAGATAGTTAGATAGATAGATAGATAGATATTGACCCTCAGATAGATAGATAGATAGATAGATAGATATTGACCCTCAGATAGATAGATAGATAGAGAGATAGATAGATAGATAGATAGATAGATAGATAGATAGATAGATAGATAGATAGATAGAGTATGACCCATAGATAGATAGATAGATAGATAGATAGATAGATAGATAGATAGATAGATAGATATTGACCCTCAGATAGATAGATAGATAGATAGATAGATAGATAGATAGATAGATAGATAGATAGATAGATATTGATCCTCAGATAGATAGATAGATAGATATTGACCCTCAGATAGATAGATAGATAGATAGATAGAAAGATAGAAAGATAGATTGATAGTCATTGACCCTTAGATAGATAGATAGATATTGACCGTCAGATAAATAGATAGATAGATAGTCATTGACCCTGAGATATAGATAGATAGAGTATGAAACACAGATAGATAGATAGATAGATAGATAGTTATTGACCCGCAGATAGTTAGATAGATAGATAGATAGATATTGACCATCAGATAGATAGATAGATAGATAGATAGATAGTCATTGACTCTTAGATAGATAGATAGATATTGACCGTCAGATATATAAATAGACAGATAGTCATTGACCCTGAGATATAGATAGATAGAGTATGACCCACAGATAGATAGATAGTTATTGACCCGCAGATAGTTAGATAGATAGATAGATAGATATTGACCCTCAGATAGATAGATAGATAGATAGATATTGACCCTCAGATAGATAGATAGATAGATAGATAGATAGATAGATAGATAGATAGATAGATAGATAGAGTATGACCCATAGATAGATAGATAGATAGATAGATTGATAGATAGATATTGACCCTCAGATAGATAGATAGATAGATAGATAGTTATTGACCATCAGATAGATAGATAGATAGATAGATAGATAGATAGATAGATAGATAGATAGATAGATAGATAGATAGATAGATAGATAGATAGATAGATAGATAGATAGTTATTGACCATCAGATAGATATATAGATAGATAGATAGATAGATAGATAGATAGATAGATAGATAGATAGATAGATAGATAGATAGATAGATAGATAGATAGATAGATATTGACCATTAGATAGATAGATAGATAGATAGATAGATAGATAGATAGATAGATAGATAGATAGATAGATATTGATCCTCAGATAGATAGATAGATATTGACCCTCAGATAGATAGATAGATAGATAGATAGATAGATAGAAAGATAGAAAGATAGAAAGATAGATTGATAGTCATTGACCATTAGATAGATAGATAGATATTGACCGTCAGATATATAGATAGATAGTCATTGACCCTGAGATATAGATAGATAGAGTATGAACCACAGATAGATAGATAGATAGATAGTTATTGACCCGCAGATAGTTAGATAGATAGATAGATAGATATTGACCCTCAGATAGATAGATAGATAGATAGATAGATAGATAGATAGATAGATAGTCATTTACTCTTAGATAGATAGATAGATAGATATTGACCGTCAGATATATAGATAGACAGATAGTCATTGACCCTGAGATATAGATAGATAGAGTATGGCCCACAGATAGATAGATAGATAGTTATTGACCCGCAGATAGTTAGATAGATAGATAGATAGATATTGACCCTCAGATAGATGGATAGATAGATAGATATTGACCATCAGAAAGATAGATAGATAGATAGATAGATAGATAGATAGATAGATAGATAGACAGATAGACAGATAGATATATCATTTTTTACTTGGTTGCTAGGGTAACCCAATCTGGTTGCTAGGCAGTTTCCAGGGTGATCCTTATCAAGCCTCCTTTTCATTCTGAGTGAATAAAGTCAACCCGGAAGTCTCTATGATTTTCTGTTGCATAGATATGTGATTTGTTACTTGGTTGCTAGGGTAACCATATCTGGTTGATAGGCAGTTACCAGAGTGATATATATCAAGGCTACTTTCCATCTTGAGTAAAATAAGTGAAACAGGAAGTCTCTACGATTTTCTGGTGCAGAGTTATGTGATTTGTTACTTGGTTGCTAGGGTAAGCCCTTATCGTTGCTAAGCAGTTACCAGAGTGATACTTATCAAGCCTCCTTTCCATCCTGAGTGAATTATGTCAACCCGGAAGTCTCTACGATGTTCTGGTTCAAAGATATGTGATTTGTTACTTGGTTGCTAGGGTAACCGCATCTGGTTGCTAGGCAGTTACCAGAGGGATACATATCAAGGCTACTTTCCATCCTGAGTGAAATAAGTGAAACAGGAAGTCTCTATGATTTTCTGGTGCAGAGATATGTGATTTGTTACTTGGTTGCTAGGGTAAACACATCTGGTTGCTAGGCAGTTTCCAGGGTGATCCTTATCAAGCCTCCTTTTCATTCTGAGTGAATAAAGTCAACCCGGAAGTCTCTATGATTTTCTGTTGCAGAGATATGTGATTTGTTACTTGGTTGCTAAGGTAATCACATTTGGTTGCTAGGCAGTTACCAGAGTGATACATATCAAGGCTACTTTCCATCTTGAGTAAAATAAGTGAAACAGGAAGTCTCTACGATTTTCTGTTGCAGAGATATGTGATTTGTTACTTGGTTGCTAGGGTAAGCCCTTGTCGTTGCTAGGCAGTTACCAGAGTGATACTTATCAAGCCTCCTTTCCATCCTGAGTGAATTATGTCAACCCGGAAGTCTCTACGATTTTCTGGTGCAGAGATATGTGATTTGTTACTTGGTTGCTAGGGTAACCCCGTCTGGTTGCTAGGCAGTTACCAAAGTGATACTCATAAGGCTCCTTGCAATCCTGTGTGAAATATGTCAACCCCTAAGTCTCTACGATGTTCTGGTTCAAAGATATGTGATTTGTTACTTGGTTGCTAAGGTAACCCTGTCTGGTTGCTATGCAGTTACCAGAGTGATACATATCAAGGCTACTTTCCATCCTGAGTGAAATAAGTGAAACAGGTAGTCTCTACGATATACTGGTGCAGATATATGTGATTTGTTACTTGGTTGCTAGGGTAACCCCGTCTGGTTGCTAGGCAGTTACCAGAGTGATACATATCAAGGCTACTTTCCATCCTGAGTGAATAAAGTCAACCCGGAAGTCTCTGTGATTTTCTGTTGCAGAGATATGTGATTTGTTACTTGGTTGCTAGGGTAATCACATCTGGTTGCTAGGCAGTTACCAGAGTGATACATATCAAGGCTACTTTCCATCCTGAGTGAAATAAGTGAAACAGGAAGTCTCTACGATTTTCTGGTGCAGAGATATGTGATTTGTTAGTTGGTTGCTAGGGTAACCCCATCTGGTTGCTAGGCAGTTACCAAGGTGATACTCATAAGGCTCCTTGCAATCCTGTGTGAAATATGTTAACCCCTAAGTCTCTACGATGTTCTGGTTCAAAGATATGTGATTTGTTACTTGGTTGCTAGGGTAACCGCATCTGGTTGCTAGGCAGTTACCAGAGGGATACATATCAAGGCTACATTCCATCCTGAGTGAAATAAGTCAACCCGGAAGTCTCTATGATTTTCTGTTGCAGAGATATGTGATTTGTTACTTGGTTGCTAGGGTAATCACATCTGGTTGCTAGGCAGTTACCAGAGTGATACATATCAAGGCTACTTTCCATCCTGAGTGAAATAAGTCAACCCGGAAGTCTCTCTGATTTTCTGTTGCAGAGATATGTGATTTGTTACTTGGTTGCTAGGGTAATCACATCTGGTTGCTAGGCAGTTACCAGAGTGATACATATCAAGGCTACTTTCCATCCTGAGTGAAATAAGTGAAACAGGAAGTCTCTACGATTTTCTGGTGCAGAGATATGTGATTTGTTAGTTGGTTGCTAGGGTAACCCCATCTGGTTGCTAGGCAGTTACCAAGGTGATACTCATAAGGCTCCTTGCAATCCTGTGTGAAATATGTTAACCCCTAATTCTCTACGATTTTCTGGTGCAGAGATATGTGATTTGTTACTTGGTTGCTAGGGTAACCCCATCTGGTTGCTAGGCAGTTACCAGAGTGATACATATCAAGGCTACTTTCCATCCTGAGTGAAATAAGTGAAACAGGAAGTCTGTATGATTTTCTGGTGCAGAGATATGTGATTTGTTACTTGGTTGCTAGGGTAACCCCATCTGGTTGCTAGGCAGTTACCAGAGTGATACATATCAAGGCTACTTTCCATCCTGAGTGAAATAAGTGAAACAGGAAGTCTGTATGATTTTCTGGTGCAGAGATATGTGATTTGTTACTTGGTTGCTAGGGTAATCACATCTGGTTGCTAGGCAGTTACCAGAGTGATACATATCAAGGCTACTTTCCATCCTGAGTGAAATAAGTCAACCCGGAAGTCTCTCTGATTTTCTGTTGCAGAGATATGTGATTTGTTACTTGGTTGCTAGGGTAATCACATCTGGTTGCTAGGCAGTTACCAGAGTGATACATATCAAGGCTACTTTCCATCTTGAGTGAAATAAGTGAAACAGGAAGTCACTACGATTTTCTGGTGCAGAGATATGTGATTTGTTACTTGGTTGCTAGGGTAACCCCATCTGGTTGCTAGGCAGTTACCAGAGTGATACATATCAAGGCTACTTTCCATCCTGAGTGAAATAAGTGAAACAGGAAGTCTGTATGATTTTCTGGTGCAGAGATATGTGATTTGTTACTTGGTTGCTAGGGTAACCCTATCTGGTTGCTATGCAGTTACCAGAGTGATACATATCAAGGCTACTTTCCATCATGAGTGAAATAAGTGAAACAGGTAGTCTCTACAATTTTCTGGTGCAGAGATATGTGATTTGTTACTTGGTTGCTAGGGTAACCCCGTGTGGTTGCTAGGCAGTTACCAGAGTGATACATATCAAGGCTACTTTCCATCCTGAGTGAAATAAGTCAACCCGGAAGTCTCTCTGATTTTCTGTTGCAGAGATATGTGATTTGTTACTTGGTTGCTAGGGTAATCACATCTGGTTGCTAGGCAGTTACCAGAGTGATACATATCAAGGCTACTTTCCATCCTGAGTGAAATAAGTCAACCCAGAAGTCTCTCTGATTTTCTGTTGCAGAGATATGTGATTTGTTACTTGGTTGCTAGGGTAATCACATCTGGTTGCTAGGCAGTTACCAGAGTGATACATATCAAGGCTACTTTCCATCTTGAGTGAAATAAGTGAAACAGGAAGTCACTACGATTTTCTGGTGCAGAGATATGTGATTTGTTACTTGGTTGCTAGGGTAACCCCATCTGGTTGCTAGGCAGTTACCAGAGTGATACATATCAAGGCTACTTTCCATCCTGAGTGAAATAAGTGAAACAGGAAGTCTGTATGATTTTCTGGTGCAGAGATATGTGATTTGTTACTTGGTTGCTAGGGTAATCACATCTGGTTGCTAGGCAGTTACCAGAGTGATACATATCAAGGCTACTTTCCATCCTGAGTGAAATAAGTCAACCCGGAAGTCTCTCTGATTTTCTGTTGCAGAGATATGTCATTTGTTACTTGGTTGCTAGGGTAATCACATCTGGTTGCTAGGCAGTTACCAGAGTGATACATATCAAGGCTACTTTCCATCTTGAGTGAAATAAGTGAAACAGGAAGTCACTACGATTTTCTGGTGCAGAGATATGTGATTTGTTACTTGGTTGCTAGGGTAACCCCATCTGGTTGCTAGGCAGTTACCAGAGTGATACATATCAAGGCTACTTTCCATCCTGAGTGAAATAAGTGAAACAGGAAGTCTGTATGATTTTCTGGTGCAGAGATATGTGATTTGTTACTTGGTTGCTAGGGTAACCCTATCTGGTTGCTAGGCAGTTACCAGAGTGATACATATCAAGGCTACTTTCCATCCTGAGTGAAATAAGTGAAACAGGAAGTCTGTATGATTTTCTGGTGCAGAAATATGTGATTTGTTATTTGGTTGCTAGGGTATCCCTGTCTGGTTGCTATGCAGTTACCAGGGTGATACTTATCAAGCCTCCTTTCCATACTGAGTGAATCAAGTCAACCTGGAAGCTACTATACTGTGGCTATGAAGATTTTAGGTCATTACTTATTGGCTGCTTGATAAAAGAAATCCTCTGAGGGAGAGAGAGATGGAGAGACGCAGGGCTGACAGGCCCTTTTTCGTCTGTGTGTGTGAAAACGTCAGTTGGGATTTAAATTTCTGAACATTCCGCAATGTTAATCAATGGGAGTTTTTCCGAGTTTTGATCGTCATTTTTAGGAAAACCGTAAGTCCGATCAGTTAGAAAAGATATAGCACACTATTCGGGATTAGTCTGAAGGTCTGTGCCGAGTTTGGTGCATGTAGCTTAAAAGCTCTACGAGGAGTTACATTTAGAAATTTAGTCTCAGAAGAATAATAATAATAACTAGATTAAAAAGTTTGAGTACAAACTTTAGGTTGGCTTGAGAAAGCCTAGCATAAAGTTTGAAGTAGTTGTAAAAGTTTGAAGATTTACGGTTTCTAGTTTGATGTAATTATAAGTAGTAGTTTTCAAAGTTCAAAGTTTAGAGATTATAAAACCATTCAGTCTATCAAATAGATTAGATAGATAGATAGATAGATAGATAGATAGATAGATAGATAGATAGATAGATAGATAGATAGATAGATAGATAGATAGATATTGACCCTCAGATAGATAGATAGATAGATAGAGTATGACCCACAGATAGATAGATAGATAGATAGATAGATAGATAGATAGATAGATAGATAGATAGATAGATAGATAGATAGATAGATACTGACCCTCAGATAGATAGATAGATAGATAGATAGATAGATAGATATTGACCATCAGATAGATAGATAGATAGATAGATAGATAGATAGATAGATAGATAGATAGATAGATAGATATTGACCATCAGATAGATAGATCAATAGATAGATCGATCGATAGATAGAGTATGACCCACAGATAGATAGATAGATAGATAGATAGATAGATATTGACCATCAGATAGATAGATAGATAGATAGATATTGACCCTCAGATAGATAGATAGATAGATAGAGTATGACCCACAGATAGATAGATAGATAGATAGATAGATAGATAGATAGATAGATAGAGTATGACCCTCAGATAGATAGATAGATAGATAGTTATTGACCCTCAGATAGATAGATAGATAGATAGATATTGACCCTCAGATAGATAGATAGATAGATAGATAGATAGATAGATAGATAGATAGATAGATAGATAGATAGATATTGACCCTCAGATAGATAGATAGATAGATAGATAGATAGATAGATAGATAGATAGATAGATAGATATTGACCCTCAGATAGATAGATAGATAGATAGATAGATATTGACCCTCAGATAGATAGATAGATAGATATTGACCCTCAGATAGATATATAGATATTGACCCTCAGATAGATAGATAGATAGAGACCCTCAGATAGATAGATAGATATTGACCCATAGATAGATAGATATTAACCCTCAGATAGATAGATAGTTCGAAAGATAGATATAGATTGATAAATAGACAGACAGACATACAGATAGATAGATAGATCCTTGCAACCCTGAGTCCCATGAACAAAACCAGAAGTCTTTATGTTGTTCTGGTGCAGAAATATGTAATTTGTTACTTGGTTGCTAGGGTAACCCCATCTGGTTGCTAAGCAGTTACCAGAGTAATACATATCAAGGCTACTTTCCATCATGAGTGAAATAAGTCAACCTGGAAGTCTCTACGATTTTCTGTTAAATAGATATGTGATTTGTTACTTGGTTGCTAGGCTATCCCCATCTGGTTGCTAGGCAGTTACCAAAGCGTTACTCATAAGGCTCCTTGCAATCCTGAGTGAAATATGTCAACCCCTAAGTCTCTACGATGTTCTGGTTCAAAGATATGTAATTTGTTACTTGGTTGCTAGGGTAACCCCATCTGGTTGCTAAGCAGTTACCAGAGTAATACATATCAAGGCTACTTTCCATCATGAGTGAAATAAGTCAACCTGGAAGTCTCTACGATTTTCTGTTAAATAGATATGTGATTTGTTACTTGGTTGCTAGGCTATCCCCATCTGGTTGCTAGGCAGTTACCAAAGCGTTACTCATAAGGCTCCTTGCAATCCTGAGTGAAATATGTCAACCCCTAAGTCTCTACGATGTTCTGGTTCAAAGATATGTGAATTGTTACTTGGTTGCTAGGGTAACCCTGTCTGGTTGCTATGCAGTTACCAGGGTGATACTTATCAAGCCTCCTTTCCATCTTGAGTGAATAAAGTCAACCCGCAAGTCTGTATGATTTAATGGTGCAGAGATATGTGATTTGTTATTTGGTTGCTAGGTTAACCCTGTCTGGTTGCTATGCAGTTACCAGGGTGATACTTATCAAACCTCCTTTCCATCCTGAGTGAATTAAGTCAACCCAGATGTCTCTACGATTTTCTGGAGCAGAAATATATGATTTGTTACTTGGTTGCTAGGGTGACCCAATCTGGTTGCTAGGCAGTTACCAGAGTGATGCATATCAAGGCTACTTTCCATTCTGAGTGAAATAAGTCAAACAGGAAGTCTCTACGATTTTCTTGTGCAGAGATATGTGATTTGTTACTTGGTTGCTAGGGTAACCCCATCTGGTTGCTAGGCAGTTACCAAAGTGATACTCATAAGGCTCCTTGCAATCCGGTGTGAAATATGTCAATCCCTAAGTCTCTACGAAGTTCAGGTTCAAAGATATGTGATTTATTACTTGGTTGCTAGGGTAACCCTGTCTGGTTGCTATGCAGTTACCAGGGTGATAACTTGTCAAGCCTCCTTTCCATCCTGAGTGAATAAAGTCAACCCGCAAGTCTGTATGATTTTCTGGTGCTGAGATATGTGATTTGTTATTTGGTTGCTAGGGTAACCATGTCTGGTTAATATGCAGTTACCAGGGTGATACTTATCAAGCCTCCTTTCCATCCTGAGTGAATTAAGTCAACCCAGATGTCTCTACGATTTTCTGGAGCAGAAATATATGATTTGTTACTTGGTTGCTAGGGTAACCCAATCTGGTTGCTAGGCAGTTACCAGAGTGATGCATATCAAGGCTACTTTCCATCCTGAGTGAAATAAGTGAAACAGGAAGTCTCTACGATTTTCTGGTGCAGAGATATGTGATTTGTTAGTTGGTTGCTAGGGTAACCCTATCTGGTTGCTAGGCAGTTACCAAGGTGATACTCATAAGGCTCCTTGCAATCCTGTGTGAAATATGTCAACCCCTAAGTCTCTACGATGTTCTGGTTCAAAGATATGTGATTTGTTACTTGGTTGCTAGGGTAACCACATCTGGTTGCTAGGCAGTTACCAGAGTGATACATATCAAGGCTACTTACCATCCTGAGTGAAATAAGTGAAACAGGAAGTCTGTATGATTTTCTGGTGCAGAGATATGTGATTTGTTATTTGGTTGCTAGGGTAACCCTGTCTGGTTGCTATGCAGTTAAAAGGGTGATACTTATCAAGCCTCCTTTCCATACTGAGTGAATCAAGTCAACCTGGAAGCTACTATACTGTGGCTATGAAGATTTTAGGTCATTACTTATTGGCTGCTTGATAAAAGAAATCCTCTGAGGGAGAGAGAGAGAGAGCGACGCAGGGCTGACAGGCCCTTTTTTGTCTGTGTGTGTGAAAATGTCAGTTGGGATTTAAATTTCTGAACATTCCGCAATGTTAAGTCAATGGGAGTTTTTCCGAGTTTGATCGTCATTTTTAGGAAAACCGTAAGTCCGATCAGTTAGAAAAGATATAGCACACTATTCGGGATTAGTCTGAAGGTCTGTGCCGAGTTTGGTGCATGTAGCTTAAAAGCTCTAGGAGGAGTTAGATTTAGAAATTTAGTCTCAGAATAATAATAATAATAATAATAAGTTTAAATAGGATTTCAGTAAGTTGGCTTTCTCAAGCCAAACTAACTAGAATGTACATTTCCTGAAGAAAATGTGAGTGGTGCTTGCCGTGGCAAAATTTCTTACCACAATGTCCCACCTACTGCCCAAAGTTGAAAGAGGCCACCCCCATGACAGTAGGATGTTCTGGTGCAGAGATATTGGTGTTGTTCCATGGTTGCTAGGGAAACCCATCTGGTTGATATGCAGTTACTAAGGTGACAGCCACCAATGCTACTTACCATCCTGAGTAAAATAAGTCAATCCGGAAGTCTCTACGATTTTGTAGTACAGAGATATGTGATTTGTTTCTTGGTTGCTAGGGTAACCCCATCTGGTTGCTAGGCAGTTACCAAGGTGACAGCCAACAATGCTCCTTGCTCTCCTGAGTGAAATAAGTCAACCCGGAAGTCTCTGTGATTTTCTTGTGCAGCGATATGTGATTTGTTTATTGGTTGCTAGGGTAACCCCATCTGGTTACTAGGCAGTTACCAAGGTGACAGGCAACAATGCTCCTTGCCATCCTGACTGAAATAAGTCAACCCGGAAGTCTCTGTGATTTTCTAGTACAGAGATATGTGATTTGTTTCTTGGTTGCTAGGGTAACCCCATCTGGTTGCTAGGCAGTTACCAAGGTGACAGCCAAGAATGCTCCTTGCCATCCTGACTGAAATAAGTCAACCTGGAATCTCTACGATTTTCTGGTTCAGAGATACGTGATTTGTTAATTGGTTGCTAGGGTAACCCCATCTGGTTGCTAGGCAGTTACCAAGGTGACAGCCAACAATGCTCCTTGCCATCCTGAGTGAAATAAGTCAACCCGGTAGTCTCTGTGATTTTCTTGTGCAGAGATGTGTGATTTGTTTCTTGGTTGCTAGGGTAACCCCATCTGGTTGCTAGGCAGTTACCAAGGTGACAGGCAACAATGCTCCTTGCCATCCTGAGTGAAATAAGTCAACCCGGAAGTCTCTGTGATTTTCTTGTGCAGAGATATGTGATTTATTTCTTGGTTGCTAGGGTAACCCCATCTGGTTGCTAGGCAGTTACCAAGGTGACAGCAAACAATGCTCCGTGCCATCCTGAGTGAAATAAGTCAACCCGGAAGTCTCTGTGATTTTCTTGTGCAGAGATATGTGATTTGTTTATTGGTTGCTAGGGTAACCCCATTTGGTTGCTAGGCAGTTACCAGGGTGATATTTCTCAAGTCTACTTTCCATCCTGAGTGAAATAAGTCAACCCGGAAGTCTCTACGACATTCTGATCCTAAGATACACATCTTAGTGATATTGAATGGATGTCAATGGTGTTTTGTTGCTAGGGTGCTTTAAATGGTTGCTAGGGCGTGGCTAAGTAGTTCACATGATGAAAGATGAAGACTGATTACTCACCCAATTAAAACAAAGCAACTATCATGTCTCTAGGACATTCTGATCTGAAGATATCTTACTTCAATTGAAATCAATAAATGTGGTTGCTAGGGTGCTCCAAATTGTTGCTAGGGAGTGGCTTGGCAGCTGCCAATGATGAATATCCCATGGCTGCTTGTCAGTATGAATGATACAAACCAACTCCCATGCCTCTGTGACATTCAGAATGGAAGATATCTCTCTTTGGATTTTGGTTGCTAAGGTGCTCGAAAATGGTTGCTAGGGAGGGGCTAGGAAGTGTTGAGGGGATTCATGATTGGCTGTTTTACTGCCCCAAGTCAAACGAGACCACCCTCGTGTTTCTATGATAATTCAGTCCGGAGATATCCCTTTGATCTCTTTCAATGGAAGTCTATGGGAGTTGTTGCTAAGGTGCTCTAAATGGTTGCTAGGGCGTGGCTTGATAGCTTCACAATGATCCTGAGAGACTGACTGGTCATCTGAGTAAAATGAGCCCGCCCCCTTCTCTCTAAGACACTGTGATCCAGAGTTATGTTCAATACAAAATCTACCATAGACATAACATTGGGGCAAATTTGGGCAGCTCATGCCCCCCAGGGGTGCAACTTTTACCCCATTGTGAGGTATGTTCTCACAGAGCCTGTCAGCCTCTTCAAATCTGGTTAATCACACGTCTCTGTGAAATCCTCGATCTGAGCTATGACTCGTCAAAGTTCGGCGCAATGTTAAGTCAATGGGATTTTTTGCCCAATTTTTTGCCCCTGGGGCAATCACCGTACCCCCGATCGATTATAAAAGTCATAGGACACCATTCCCAAATAATCCGCACGATTTGACGCCTCATTTGTGTGTTTTCGACCAAAAAATTTTGAAAAAAATTCCATTGACTTACATTGGGGCAACTTTGGGCAGCTCCTGCCCCCCAGGGGTGCAACTTTTACCCCATTGTGAGGTATGTTCTCACAGAGCCTGTCAGCCTCTTCAAATGTGGTAAATCACATGTCTCTGCGAAATCCTCGCTTTGAGCTATGACTCGTCAAAGTTCGGCGCAATGTTAAGTCAATGGGATTTTTTGCCCAATTTTTTGCCCCTGGGGCAAACACCGTACCCCCGATCGCTTACAAAAGTCATAGCACACCTCTCCTCAATGAGCCGCACGATTTGACACCTCATTCATGGGTCTACGCCAAAAGGTGCGGGACGAGTTAGGTGCCGAAGTTTTGTACGGAAGAAGAAGAAGAAGAAGAAGAAGAAAAATAAGTATGTGAGATTACAATAGTGTTGCTTTGCAAGCACCACTAACTAGATTAAAAAGTTTGAGTACAAACTTTAGGTTGGCTTGAGAAAGCCTAGCATAAAGTTTGAAGTAGCTATAAAAGTTTGAAGATTTAAGGTTTTTAGTTTGATGTAATTATTAGTAGTTTTCAAAGTTCAAAGTTTAGAGATTATAAAACTATTCAGTCTATCAAATAGATTAGATAGATAGATAGATAGATAGATAGATAGATAGATAGATAGATAGATAGATAGATAGATAGATAGATAGATAGATAGATAGATAGATAGATATTGACCCTCAGATAGATAGATAGATAGATAGATAGAGTATGACCCACAGATAGATAGATAGATATATAGATAGATATTGACCCTCAGATAGATAGATAGATAGATAGATAGAGTATGACCCACAGATAGATAGATAGATAGATAGATAGATAGATAGATAGATAGATAGATAGATAGATAGATAGTTATTGACCCTCAGATAGATAGATAGATAGATAGATAGATTGATATTGACCCTCAGATAGAAAGATAGATAGATAGATAGATATTGACCCTCAGATAGATAGATAGATAGATATTGACCCTCAGATAGATAGATAGATATTGACCCTCAGATAGATAGATAGATAGATAGATAGATAGATAGATATTAACCCTCAGATAGATAGATAGTTCGAAAGATAGATATAGATAGATTGATAAATAGACAGACAGACAGACAGATAGATAGATAGATCCTTGCAACCCTGAGTCCCATGAACAAAACCAGAAGTCTTTATGTTGTTCTGGTGCAGAGATATGTAATTTGTTACTTGGTTGCTAGGGTAACCCCATCTGGTTGTTAGGCAGTTACCAGAGTAATACATATCAAGGCTACTTTCCGTCATGAGTGAAATAAGTCAAGCTGGAAGTCTCTACGATTTTCTGTTAAATAGATATGTGATTTGTTACTTGGTTGCTAGGCTATCCCCATCTGGTTGTTAGGCAGTTACCAAAGTGTTACTCATAAGGCTCCTTGCAATCCTGAGTGAAATATGTCAACCCCTAAGTCTCTACGATGTTCTGGTTCAAAGATATGTGAATTGTTACTTGGTTGCTAGGGTAACCCTGTCTGGTTGCTATGCAGTTACCATGGTGATACTTATCAAGCCTCCTTTCCATCTTGAGTGAATAAAGTCAACCCGCAAGTCTGTATGATTTAATGGTGCAGAGATATGTGATTTGTTATTTGGTTGCTAGGGTAACCCTGTCTGGTTGCTATGCAGTTAACAGGGTGATACTTATCAAGCCTCCTTTCCATCCTGAGTGAATTAAGTCAACCCAGATGTCTCTACGATTTTCTGGAGCAGAAATATTTGATTTGTTACTTGGTTGCTAGGGTAACCCAATCTGGTTGCTAGGCAGTTACCAGAATGATGCATATCAAGGCTACTTTCCATTCTGAGTGAAATAAGTCAAACAGGAAGTCTCTATTATTTTCTTGTGCAGAGATATGTGATTTGTTACTTGGTTGCTAGGGTAACCCCATCTGGTTGCTAGGCAGTTACCAAAGTGATACTCATAAGGCTCCTTGCAATCCGGTGTGAAATATGTCAACCCCTAAGTCTCTACGAAGTTCTGGTTCAAAGATATGTGATTTATTACTTGGTTGCTAGGGTAACCCTGTCTGGTTGCTATGCAGTTACCAGGGTGATAACTTGTCAAGCCTCCTTTCCATCCTTAGTGAATAAAGTCAACCCGCAAGTCTGTATAATTTTCTGGTGCTGAGATATGTTATTTGTTATTTGGATGCTAGGGTAACCCTGTCTGGTTGCTATGCAGTTACCAGGGTGATACTTATCAAGCCTCCTTTTCATCCTGAGTGAATTAAGTCAACCCAGATGTCTCTACGATTTTCTGGAGCAGAAATATATGATTTGTTACTTGGTTGCTAGGGTAACCCAATCTGGTTGCTAGGCAGTTACCAGAGTGATGCATATCAAGGCTACTTTCCATCCTGAGTGAAATAAGTGAAACAGGAAGTCTCTACGATTTTCTGGTGCAGAGATATGTGATTTGTTAGTTGGTTGCTAGGGTAACCCCATCTGGTTGCTATGCAGTTACCAAGGTGATACTCATAAGGCTCCTTGCAATCCTGTGTGAAATATGTCAACCCCTAAGTCTCTACGATGTTCTGGTTCAAAGATATGTGATTTGTTACTTGGTTGCTAGGGTAACCACATCTGGTTGCTAGGCAGTTACCAGAGTGATACATATCAAGCCTCCTTTCCATCCTGAGTGAAATAAGTGAAACAGGAAGTCTCTACGATTTTCTGGTGCAAAGATATGTGATTTGTTACTTGGTTGCTAGGGTAACCACATCTGGTTGCTAGGCAGTTACCAAAGTGATACTCATAAGGCCCCTTGCAATCCTGTGTGAAATATGTCAACCCCTAAGTCTCTACCATGTTCTGGTTCAAAGATATGTGATTTGTTACTTGGTTGCTAGGGTAACCCCATCTGGTTGCTAAGCAGCTACCAGAGTGATACATATCAAGGCTACTTTCCATCCTGAGTGAAATAAGTGAAACAGGAAGTCTGTATGATTTTCTGGTGCAGAAATATGGGATTTGTTATTTGGTTGCTAGGGTAATCCTGTCTGGTTGCTATGCAGTTACCAGGGTGATACTTATCAAGCCTCCTTTCCATACTGAGTGAATCAAGTCAACCTGGAAGCTACTATACTGTGGCTATGAAGATTTTAGGTCATTACTTATTGGCTGCTTGATAAAAGAAATCCTCTGAGGGAGAGAGAGAGGGAGAGACGCAGGGCTGACAGGCCCTTTTTTTGTCTGTGTGTGTGTGAAAACGTCAGTTGGGATTTAAATTTCTGAACATTCCGCAATGTTAAGTCAATGGGAGTTTTTCCGAGTTTTGATCGTCATTTTTAGGAAAACCGTAAGTCCGATCAGTTAGAAAAGATATAGCACACTATTCGGGTTTAGTGTGAAGGTCTGTGCCGAGTTTGGTGCATGTAGCTTAAAAGCTCTAGGAGGAGTTAGATTTAGAAATTTAGTCTCAGAAGAATAATAATAACTAGATTAAAAAGTTTGAGTACAAACTTTAGGTTGGCTTGAGAAAGCCTAGCATAAAGTTTGAAGTAACTTTAAAAGTTTGAAGATTTAAGGTTTTTAGTTTGATGTAATTATTAGTAGTTTTCAATGTTCAAAGTTTAGAGATTATAAAACTATTCAGTCTATCAAATAGATTAGATAGATAGATAGATAGATAGATAGATAGATAGATAGATAGATAGATAGATAGATAGATAGATAGATAGACAGATAGATAGACAGATATATTATTTTTTACTTGGTTGCCAATCTGGTTGCTAGGCAGTTTCCAGGGTGATCCTTATCAAGCCTCCTATTCATTCTGAGTGAATAAAGTCAACCCGGAAGTCTCTACAATTTTCTGTTGCATAGATATGTGATTTGTTACTTGGTTGCTAGGGTAACCATATCTGGTTGATAGGCAGTTACCAGAGTGATACATATCAAGGCTACTTTCCATTCTGAGTGAAATAATTCAAACAGGAAGTCTATACGATTTTCTGGTGCAGAGATATGTGATTTGTTACTTGGTTGCTAGGGTAACCCCATCTGGTTGCTAGGCAGTTACCAAAGTGATACTCATAAGGCTCCTTGCAATCCTGTGTGAAATATGTCAACCCCTAAGTCTCTACGATGTTCTGGTTCAAAGATATGTGATTTGTTACTTGGTTGCTAGGGTAACCCTGTCTGGTTGCTATGCAGTTACCAGGGTGATACATATCAAGGCTACTTTCCATCCTGAGTGAAATAAGTGAAACAGGAAGTCTCTATGATTTTCTGGTGCAGAGATATGTGATTTGTTAGTTGGTTGCTAGGGTAACCCCATCTGGTTGCTAGGCAGTTACCAAGGTGATACTCATAAGGCTCCTTGCAATCCTGTGTGAAATATGTCAACCCCTAAGTCTCTACTATGTTCTGGTTCAAAGATATGTGATTTGTTACTTGGTTGCTAGGGTAACCACATCTGGTTGCTAGGCAGTTACCAGAGTGATACATATCAAGCCTCCTTTCCATCCTGAGTGAAATAAGTGAAACAGGAAGTCTCTACGATTTTCTGGTGCAAAGATATGTGATTTGTTACTTGGTTGTTAGGGTAACCACATCTGGTTGCTAGGCAGTTACCAAAGTGATACTCATAAGGCCCCTTGCAATCCTGTGTGAAATATGTCAACACCTAAGTCTCTACCATGTTCTGGTTCAAAGATATGTGATTTGTTACTTGGTTGCTAGGGTAACCACATCTGGTTACTAGGCAGTTACCAGAGTGATACATATCAAGGCTACTTTCCATCCTGAGTGAAATAAGTGAAACAGGAAGGCTGTATGATTTTCTGGTGCAGAGATATGTGATTTGTTATTTGGTTGCTAGGGTAACCCTGTCTGGTTGCAAGGCAGTTACCAGGGTGATACTTATCAAGCCTCCTTTCCATACTGAGTGAATCAAGTCAACCTGGAAGCTACTATACTGTGGCTATGAAGATTTTAGGTCATTACTTATTGGCTGCTTGATAAATGAAATCCTCTGAGGGAGAGAGAGAGGGAGAGATGCAGGGCTGACAGGCCCTTTTTTGTCTGTGTGTGTGAAAACGTCAGTTGGGATTTAAATTTCTGAACATTCCGCAATGTTAAGTCAATGGGAGTTTTTCCGAGTTTTGATCGTCATTTTTAGGAAAACCGTAAGTCCGATCAGTTAGAAAAGATATAGCACACTATTCGGGATTAGTCTGAAGGTCTGTGCCGAGTTTGGTGCATGTAGCTTAAAAGCTCTAGGAGGAGTTACATTTAGAAATTTAGTCTCAGAAGAATAATAATAATAATAAGTTTAAATAGGATTTCAGTAAGTTGGCTTTCTCAAGCCAACCTAACTAGATTGAAAAGTATGAGTACAAACTTTAGGTTGGCTTGAGAAAGCCTAGCATAAAGTTTGAAGTAGTTGTAAAAGTTTGAAGATTTACGGTTTCTAGTTTGATGTAATTATATGTAGTAGTTTTCAAAGTTCAAAGTTTAGAGATTATAAAACCATTCAGTCTATCAAATAGATTAGATAGATAGATAGATAGATAGATAGATAGATATTGACCCTCAGATAGATAGATAGATAGATAGATAGATAGAGTATGACCCACAGATAGATAGATAGATAGATAGATAGATAGATAGATATTGACCCTCAGATAGATAGATAGATAGATAGAGTCTGACCCACAGATAGATAGATAGATAGATATTGACCGTCAGATATATAGATAGATAGATAGTTATTGACCCTGAGATATAGATAGATAGAGTATGACCCACAGATAGATAGATATATAGTTATTGACCCGCAGATAGTTAGATAGATAGATAGATAGATATTGACCCTCAGATAGATAGATAGATAGATAGATATTGACCCTCAGAAAGATAAATAGATATATAGATAGATAGATAGATAGATAGATAGATAGACAGATAGATATATCATTTTTTACTTGGGTGCTAGGGTAACCCAATCTGGTTGCTAGGCATTTTCCAGGGTGATCCTTATCAAGCCTCCTTTTCATTCTGAGTGAATAAAGTCAACCCGGAAGTCTCTATGATTTTCTGTTGCATAGATACGTGATTTGTTACTTGGTTGCTAGGGTAACCATATCTGGTTGATAGGCAGTTACCAGAGTGATATATATCAAGGCTACTTTCCATCTTGAGTAAAATAAGTGAAACAGGAAGTCTCTACGATTTTCTGGTGCAGAGTTATGTGATTTGTTACTTGGTTGCTAGGGTAAGCACTTGTCGTTGCTAGGCAGTTACCAGAGTGATACTTTTCAAGACTCCTTGCTATCCTGAGTGAAATAATTCAAACAGGAAGTCTCTACGATTTTCTGGTGAAGAGATATATTATTTGTTACTTGGTTGCTAGGGTAACCCCATCTGGTTGCTATGCAGTTACCAGGGTGATACTTATCAAGCCGCCTTTCCATCCTGAGTGAATTATGTCAACCCGGAAGTCTCTACGATTTTCTGTTGCAGAGATATGTGATTTGTTACTTGGTTGCTAGGGTATCCCTGTCTGGTTGCTATGCAGTTACCAGGGTGATACTTATCAAGCCTCCTTTCCATCCTGAGTGAAATAAGTGAAACATGAAGTCTCTACGATTTTCTGCTGCAGAGATATGTGATTTGTTAGTTGGTTGCTAGGGTAACCCCATCTGGTTGCTAGGCAGTTACCAAGGTGATACTCATAAGGCTCCTTGCAATCCTGTGTGAAATATGTCAACCCCTAAGTCTCTACGATGTTCTGGTTCAAAGATATGTGATTTGTTACTTGGTTGCTAGGGTAACCGCATCTGGTTGCTAGGCAGTTACCAGAGGGATACATATCAAGGCTACTTTCCATCCTGAGTGAAATAAGTGAAACAGGAAGTCTCTATGATTTTCTGGTGCAGAGATATGTGATTTGTTACTTGGTTGCTAGGGTAAACACATCTGGTTGCTAGGGAGTTACCAAAGTGATACTCATAAGGCTCCTTGCAATCCTGTGTGAAATATGTCAACCCCTAAGTCTCTACGATGTTCTGGTTCAAAGATATGTGATTTGTTACTTGGTTGCTAAGGTAACCCTGTCTGGTTGCTATGCAGTTACCAGAGTGATACATATCAAGGCTACTTTCCATCCTGAGTGAAATAAGTGAAACAGGTAGTCTCTACGATTTTCTGTTGCAGAGATATGTGATTTGTTACTTGGTTGCTAGGGTAAACACATCTGGTTGCTAGGGAGTTACCAAAGTGATACTCATAAGGCTCCTTGCAATCCTGTGTGAAATATGTCAACCCCTAAGTCTCTACGATGTTCTGGTTCAAAGATATGTGATTTGTTACTTGGTTGCTAAGGTAACCCTGTCTGGTTGCTTTGCAGTTACCAGAGTGATACATATCAAGGCTACTTTCCATCCTGAGTGAAATAAGTGAAACAGGTAGTCTCTACGATTTTCTGGTGCAGAGATATGTGATTTGTTACTTGGTTGCTAGGGTAACCCCGTCTGGTTGCTAGGCAGTTACCAGAGTGATACATATCAAGGCTACTTTCCATCCTGAGTGAATAAAGTCAACCCGGAAGTCTCTCTGATTTTCTGTTGCAGAGATATGTGATTTGTTACTTGGTTGCTAGGGTAATCACATCTGGTTGCTAGGCAGTTACCAGAGTGATACATATCAAGGCTACTTTCCATCCTGAGTGAAATAAGTGAAACAGGAAGTCTGTATGATTTTCTGGTGCAGAGATATGTGATTTGCTTTTTGGTTGCTAGGGTA
>JAVLUX010000001.1:2552500-2577500 GCA_032164185.1 Moxostoma hubbsi | reverse complement strand
TAGCTTAAAAGCTCTAGGAGGAGTTACATTTAGAAATTTAGTCTCAGAATAATAATAATAATAATAATAAGTTTAAATAGGATTTCAGTAAGTTGGCTTTCTCAAGCCAACCTAACTAGAATGTACATTTCCTGAAGAAAATGTGAGTGGTGCTTGCCGTGGCAAAACTCGTCAAGTAGCATTTTCAAACTTGTTTCTAAGCACTAAAATAAAGGTCATAGAATGTTGCTAACATGTGTTTTTCATGATGGTAGCACGTTTTTAGAATGTTTTAGTACTTTGCTAGGTGAAGCTAGCATGTGTTAGCATGATACTAGCACATTTTTAGCATGTTTTAGCACTTCCTTTGGCAATGCTAACATGTGTTAGCATGATGCTAGCATCTTTTTAACATGTTTTAGCAATCCCCTAAGCAACGCTAACATGCATTAGCATAATGATAGCACGTTTTAACATGTTTTAGCACTTTGCTAGGTGAAGCTAGCATGTGTTAGCATGATACTAGCACGTTTCTAACATGTTTTAGCACTTTGCTAGGCGATGCTAACGTATGTTAGCATGATGCTAGCACGTTTTTAACATGTTTTAGCAATCCCCTAAGCAATGCTAACATGCATTAGCATAATGCTAGCACGTTTTAACATGTTTTAGCACTTTGCTAGGTGAAGCTAGCATGTGTTAGCATGATACTAGCACGTTTCTAGCATGTTTTAGCACTTTGCTAGGCGATGCTAACATGTGTTAGCATGATGCAAGCAAGTTTTTAACATGTTTTAGCACTTCGCTAGGCGATGCCAGCATGTGTTAGCATGATGCTAGCATGTTTTTAGCATGTTTTAGCACTTCGCTAGGCGATGCTAACATGTTTTAGCATGATGCTAGCACATTTTTAACATGTTGTAGCAATCCCCTAACCAATGCTAACATGCATTAGCATAATACTAGCACGTTTTTAGCATGTTTTAGCACTTCACTAGGCGATGCTAACATGTGTTAGCATGATGCTAGCACGTTTTTAACATGTTTTAGCAATCCCCTAAGCAATGCTAACATGCATTAGCATAATGCTAGCACGTTTTAACATGTTTTAACATTTTGCTAGGCAATGCCAGCATGTGTTAGCATGATACTAGCACGTTTTTAGCATGTTTTAGCACTTCGCTAGGCGATGCTAACATGTGTTAGCATGATGCTAGCACGTTTTTAACATGTTTTAGCAATCCCCTAAGCAATGCTAACATGCATTAGCATAATGCTAGCACGTTTTAACATGTTTTAACACTTTGCTAGGCAATGCCAGCATGTGTTAGCATGATGCTAGCACGTTTTTAGCATTTTTTAACACTTCGCTAGGCAATACTATCATGTGTTAGCATGTTTTTAACACGTTTTTATCATGTTTTAGCACTTCGCTAGGTGATGCCAACATGTGTTAGCATGTTGCTAGCACGTTTTTAGCATGTTTTAGCACTTCGCTAGGTGATGCCAACATGTGTTAGCATGTTGCTAGCACATTTTTAGCATGTTTTAGGGTGTGGCTATGAAGATTTTTATTGACTGCTTGATAAAAGAAATCCTCTGAGGGAGAGAGAGAGAGAGACGCAGGGCTGACAGGCCCTTTTTTGTCTGTGTGTGTGAAAAAGTCAGTTGGGATTTAAATTTCTGAACATTCCGCAATGTAAAGTCAATGGGATTTTTTTGGCCGCTTTTTCGTCCGCTGTTCGAACATCGTACACCCGATCGCTTAGAAAAGATATAGCACACCTCTCCTCAATGAGCCGCACGATTTGATGCCTCACTCAGGGGTCTGTGACAAAAGCTGCAGGAGGAGTAGCGCGCCAAACTTTGTGTGGAAAAATAATAATAATTATAATAATAATAAGTATGCAAGAGAACAATAGTGATGCTTTGCCTATGGCAAGCACCACTAATAATAAGTTTAAATAGGATTTCAGTAAGTTGGCTTTCTCAAGCCAACCTAATAATAATAATAAGTTTAAATAGGATTTCAGTAAGTTGGCTTTCTCAAGCCAACCTAATAATAAGTTTAAATAGGATTTCAGTAAGTTGGCTTTCTCAAGCCAACCTAATAATAACTAGATTAAAAAGTTTGAGTACAAACTTTAGGTTGGCTTGAGAAAGCCTAACATAAAGTTTGAAGTAGTTGTAAAAGTTTGAAGATTTAAGGTTTTTAGTTTGATGTATTTATAAGTAGTAGTTTTCAAAGTTCAAAGTTTAGAGATTATAAAACCATTCAGTCTATCAAATAGATTAGATAGATAGATAGATAGATAGATAGATAGATAGATAGATAGATAGATAGATAGATAGATAGATAGATAGATAGATAGATAGATAGATAGATAGATAAGTAGATAGATAGATAGATAGATATTGATCCTCAGATAGATAGATAGATAGATAGATAGATAGTCATTGACCCTTAGATAGATAGATAGATAGATAGATAGATAGATAGATAGATAGATAGATAGATAGATAGATAGAGTATGACCCACAGAGAGATAGATAGATAGATAGTTATTGTCCCTCAGATAGATAGATAGATAGATAGATAGATAGATAGATAGATAGATAGAGTATGACCCACAGAAAGACAGATAGATATTGACCCTCAGATAGATAGGTAGATAGATAGATAGATAGATAGATAGATAGATAGATAGATAGATAGATAGACAGATAGATAGACAGATATATTATTTTTTACTTGGTTGCTAGGGTGACCCAATCTGGTTGCTAGGCAGTTTCCAGGGTGATCCTTATCAAGCCTCCTATTCATTCTGAGTGAATAAAGTCAACCCGGAAGTCTCTACAATTTTCTGTTGCATAGATATGTGATTTGTTACTTGGTTGCTAGGGTAACCATATCTGGTTGATAGGCAGTTACCAGAGTGATACATATCAAGGCTACTTTCCATTCTGAGTGAAATAATTCAAACAGGAAGTCTATACGATTTTCTGGTGCAGAGATATGTGATTTGTTACTTGGTTGCTAGGGTAACCCCATCTGGTTGCTAGGCAGTTACCAAAGTGATACTCATAAGGCTCCTTGCTATCCTGTGTGAAATATGTCAACCCCTAAGTCTCTACGATGTTCTGGTTCAAAGATATGTGATTTGTTACTTGGTTGCTAGGGTAACCCTGTCTGGTTGCTATGCAGTTACCAGGGTGATACATATCAAGGCTACTATCCATCCTGAGTGAAATAAGTGAAACAGGAAGTCTCTATGATTTTCTGGTGCAGAGATATGTGATTTGTTAGTTGGTTGCTAGGGTAACCCCATCTGGTTGCTAGGCAGTTACCAAGGTGATACTCATAAGGCTCCTTGCAATCCTGTGTGAAATATGTCAACCCCTAAGTCTCTACTATGTTCTGGTTCAAAGATATGTGATTTGTTACTTGGTTGCTAGGGTAACCACATCTGGTTGCTAGGCAGTTACCAGAGTGATACATATCAAGCCTCCTTTCCATCCTGAGTGAAATAAGTGAAACAGGAAGTCTCTACGATTTTCTGGTGCAAAGATATGTGATTTGTTACTTGGTTGTTAGGGTAACCACATCTGGTTGCTAGGCAGTTACCAAAGTGATACTCATAAGGCCCCTTGCAATCCTGTGTGAAATATGTCACACAGGATTGCACATATAGATAGATAGATAGATAGATAGATAGATAGATAGATAGATAGATAGATAGATAGATAGATAGATAGATAGATAGATAGATAGATAGATAAGTAGATAGATAGATAGATAGATAGATATTGATCCTCAGATAGATAGATAGATAGATAGATAGTCATTGACCCTTAGATAGATAGATAGATAGATAGATAGATAGATAGATAGATAGATAGATAGATAGATAGAGTATGACCCACAGAGTGAAATAAGTGAAACAGGAAGTCTCTGTGATTTTTTTTGTGCAGAGATATGTGATTTGTTTCTTGGTTGCTAGGGTAACCCCATCTGGTTGCTAGGCAGTTACCAAGGTGACAGCCAACAATGCTCCTTGCCATCCTGAGTGAAATAAGTCAACCCGGAAGTCTCTGTGATTTTCTTGTGCAGAGATATGTGATTTGTTTCTTGGTTGCTAGGGTAACCCCATCTAGTTGTTAGGCAGTTACCAAGGTGACAGCAAACAATGCTCCTTGCCATCCTGAGTGAAATAAGTCAACGCGGAAGTCTCTGTGATTTTCTTGTGCAGAGATATGTGATTTGTTTCTTGGTTGCTAGGGTAACCCCATTTGGTTGCTAGGCAGTTACCAGGGTAAAATTTATCAAGTCTACTTTCCATCCTGAGTGAAATAAGTCCACCCGGAAGTCTCTACGACATTCTGATCCTAAGATACACATCTTAGTGATTTTGAATGGATGTCAATGGTGTTTTGTTGCTAGGGTGCTTTAAATGGTTGCTAGGGCATGGCTAAGTAGTTCACATGATGAAAGATGAAGACTGATTACTCACCCAATTAAAACAAAGCAACTATCATGTCTCTAGGACATTCTGATCTGAAGATATCTTACTGTAATTGAAATCAATAAATGTGGTTGCTAGGGTGCTCTAAATTGTTGCTAGGGAGTGGCTTGGCAGCTGCCAATGATGAATCTCCAAAGTCTGCTTGTCAGTATGAATGATACAAACCAACTCCCATGCCTCTGTGACTTTCAGAATGGAAGATATCTCTCTTTGGATTTTGGTTGCTAAGGTGCTCGAAAATGGTTGCTAGGGAGGGGCTAGGAAGTGTTGAGGGGATTCATGATTGGCTGTTTTACTGCCCCAAGTCAAACGAGACCACCCTCGTGTTTCTATGATAATTCAGTCCGGAGATATCCCTTTGAACTCTTTCAATGGAAGTCTATGGGAGTTGTTGCTAAGGTGCTCTAAATGGTTGCTAGGGCATGGCTTGATAGCTTCACAATGATCCTGAGAGACTGATTGGTCGTCTGAGTAAAATGAGCCCGCCCCCTTGTCTCTAAGACACTGTGATCCAGAGTTATGTTCAATACAAAATCTACCATAGACTTAACATTGGGGCAACTTTGGGCAGCTCATGCCCCCTAGGGGTGCAACTTTTACCCCATTGTGAGGTATGTTCTCACAGAGCCTGTCAGCCTCTTCAAATGTGGTAAATCACACGTCTCTGTGAAATCCTCGCTCTGAACTATGACTCGTCAAAGTTTTGCGCAATGTTAAGTCAATGGGATTTTTTGCCCAATTTTTTGCCCCTGGGGCAATCACCGTACCCCCGATCGCTTATAACAGTCATAGCACACCATTCCTTAATCATCCGCACGATTTGACGCCTCATTTGTGGGTCTGCGACCAAAAAATTTTGAAAAAAATTCCATTGACTTACATTGGGGCAACTTTGGGCAGCTCCTGCCCCCCAGGGGTGCAACTTTTACCCCATTGTGAGATATGTTCTCACAGAGCCTGTCAGCCTCTTCAAATGTGGTAAATCACACGTCTCTGCGCAATCCTCGCTCTGAGCTATGACTCGTCAAATTTCGGCTCAATGTTAAGTCAATGGGATTTTTTGCCCAATTTTTTGCCCCTGGGGCAAACACCGTACCCCCGATCGCTTATAAAAGTCATAGCACACCTCTCCTCAATGAGCCGCACGATTTGACACCTCATTCATGGGTCTACGCCAAAAGGTGTGGGACGAGTTACGCGCCGAAGTTTTGTACGGAAAAAGAAGAAAAATAAAAATAATAAGTATGTGAGATTACAAAAGTGTTGCTTTGCAAGCACCACTAACTAGAATGTACATTTCCTGAAGAAAATGTGAGTGGTGCTTGCCGTGGCAAAATTTCTTACCACAATGTCCCACCTACTGCCCAAAGTTGAAAGAGGCCACCCCCATGACAGTAGGATGTTCTGGTGCAGAGATATAGGTGTTGTTCCATGGTTGCTAGTGAAAATCATCTGGTTGATATGCAGTTACAAAGGTGACAGCCACCAACGCTACTTGCCATCCTGAGTAAAATAAGTCAACCCGGAAGTCTCTACGATTTTGTAGTACATAGATATGTGATTTGTTAATTGGTTGCTAGGGTAACCCCATCTGGTTGCTAGGCAGTTAACAAGGGGCAAGCCAACAATGCTCCTTGCCATCCTGAATGAAATAAGTCAACCTGGAATCTCTACGATTTTCTGGTTCAGAGATATGTGATTTGTTAATTGGTTGCTAGGGTAACCCCATCTGGTTGCTAGGCAGTTACCAAGGTGACAGCCAACAATGCTCCTTGCCATCCAGAGTGAAATAAGTCAACCCGGAAGTCTCTGTGATTTTCTTGTGCAGAAATATGTGATTTGTTTCTTGGTTGCTAGGGTAACCCCATCTGGTTGCTAGGCAGTTACCAAGGTGACAGCCAACAATGCTCCTTGCCATCCTGAGTGAATATAAGTCAACCCGGAAGTCTCTGTGATTTTCTTGTGCAGAGATATGTGATTTGTTTCTTGGTTGCTAGGGTAACCCCATCTGGTTGCTAGGCAGTTACCAAGGTGAAAGCCAACAATGCTCCTTGCCATCCTGAGTGAAATAAGTCAACCCGGAAGTCTCCGTGATTTTCTCGTGCAGAGATATGTGATTTGTTTCTTGGTTGCTAGGGTAACCCCATATGGTTGCTAGGCAGTTACAAAGGTGACAGGCAACAATGCTCCTTGCCATCCTGAGTGAAATAAGTCAACCCGGAAGTCTCTGTGATTTTCTTGTGCAGAGATATGTGATTTGTTTCTTGGTTGCTAGGGTAACCCCATCTGGTTGTTAGGCAGTTACCAAGGTGACAGCAAACAATGCTCCTTGCCATCCTGAGTGAAATAAGTCAACGCGGAAGTCTCTGTGATTTTCTTGTGCAGAGATATGTGATTTGTTTCTTGGTTGCTAGGGTAACCCCATTTGGTTGCTAGGCAGTTACCAGGGTGATATTTATCAAGTCTACTTTCCATCCTGAGTGAAATAAGTCCACCCGGAAGTCTCTACGACATTCTGATCCTAAGATACACATCTTAGTGATTTTGAATGGATGTCAATGGTTCTTTGTTGCTAGGGTGCTTTAAATGGTTGCTAGGGCATGGCTAAGTAGTTCACATGATGAAAGATGAAGACTGATTACTCACCCAATTAAAACAAAGCAACTATCATGTCTCTAGGACATTCTGATCTGAAGATATCTTACTGTAATTGAAATCAATAAATGTTGTTGCTAGGGTGCTCTAAATTGTTGCTAGGGAGTGGCTTGGCAGCTGCCAATGATGAATCTCCAAAGGCTGCTTGTCAGTATGAATGATACAAACCAATTCCCATGCCTCTGTGACTTTCAGAATGGAAGATATCTCTCTTTGGATTTTGGTTGCTAAGGTGCTCGAAAATGGTTGCTAGGGAGGGGCTAGGAAGTGTTGAGGGGATTCATGATTGGCTGTTTTACTGCCCCAAGTCAAACGAGACCACCCTCGTGTTTCTATGATAATTCAGTCCGGAGATATCCCTTTGATCTCTTTCAATGGAAGTCTATGGGAGTTGTTGCTAAGGTGCTCTAAATGGTTGCTAGGGCATGGCTTGATAGCTTCACAATGATCCTGAGAGACTGATTGGTCGTCTGAGTAAAATGAGCCCGCCCCCTTGTCTCTAAGACACTGTGATCCAGAGTTATGTTCAATACAAAATCTACCATAGACTTAACATTGGGGCAACTTTGGGCAGCTCATGCCCCCTAGGGGTGCAACTTTTACCCCATTGTGAGGTATGTTCTCACAGAGCCTGTCAGCCTCTTCAAATGTGGTAAATCACACGTCTCTGTGAAATCCTTGCTCTGAACTATGACTCGTCAAAGTTTGGCGCAATGTTAAGTCAATGGGATTTTTTGCCCAATTTTTTGCCCCTGGGGCAATCACCGTACCCCCGATCGCTTATAAAAGTCATAGCACACCATTCCCAAATCATCCGCACGATTTGACACCTCATTTGTGGGTCTGTGACCAAAAAATTTTGAAAAAAATTCCATTGACTTACATTGGGGCAACTTTGGGCAGCTCCTGCCCCCCAGGGGTGCAACTTTTACCCCATTGTGAGATATGTTCTCACAGAGCCTGTCAGCCTCTTCAAATGTGGTAAATCACACGTCTCTGCGCAATACTCGCTCTGAGCTATGACTCGTCAAAGTTCGGCTCAATGTTAAGTCAATGGGATTTTTTGCCCAATTTTTTGCCCCTGGGGCAAACACCGTACCCCCGATCGCTTATAAAAGTCATAGCACACCTCTCCTCAATGAGCCGCACGATTTGACACCTCATTCATGGGTCTACGACAAAAGGTGTGGGACGAGTTACACGCCGAAGTTTTGTACGGAAGAAGAAGAAAAAGAAAAATAATAAGTATGTGAGATTACAATAGTGTTGCTTTGCAAGCACCACTAACTAGATAGGTACATTTCCTGAAGAAAATGTGAGTGGTGCTTGCCGTGGCAACATTTCTTACCACAATGTCCCACCTACTGCCCAAAGTTGAAAGAGGCCACCCCCATGACAGTAGGATGTTCTGGTGCAGAGATATTGGTGTTGTTCCATGGTTGCTAGGGAAACCCATCTGGTTGCTAGGCAGTTACCAAGGTGACAGCCAACAATGATCCATGCCATCCTGAGTGAAATAAGTCAATCCGGAAGTCTCTGTGATTTTCTTGTGCAGAGATATGTGATTTGTTTCTTGGTTGCTAGGGTAACCCCATCTGGTTGCTAGGCAGTTACCAAGGTGACAGCCAACAATGCTCCTTGCCATCCTGAGTGAAATAAGTCAACCCGGAAGTCTCTACGATTTTGTCGTATAAAGATGTGAGATTTGTTACTTGGTTGCTATGGTAAACCCATCTGGTTGCTAGGCAGTTACCAGGGTGATATTTATCAAGTCTACTTTCCATCCTGAGTGAAATAAGTCAACCCGGAAGTCTCTACGACATTCTGATCCTAAGATACACATCTTAGTGATTTTGAATGGATGTCAATGGTTCTTTGTTGCTAGGGTGCTTTAAATGGTTGCTAGGGCATGGCTAAGTAGTTCACATGATGAAAGCTGAAGACTGATTACTCACCCAATTAAAATAAAGCAACTATCATGTCTCGAGGACATTCTGATCTGAAGATATCTTACTGTAATTGAAATCAATAAATGTGGTTGCTAGGGAGCTGCTTGGCAGCTGCCAATGATGAATCTCCAAAGGCTGCTTGTCAGTATGAATGATACAAACCAACTCCCATACCTCTGTGACATTCAGAATGGAAGATATCTCTCTTTGGATTTTGGTTGCTAAGGTGCTCGAAAATGGTTGCTAGGGAGGGGCTAGGAAGTGTTGAGGGGATTCATGATTGGCTGTTTTACTGCCCCAAGTCAAATGAGACCACCCTCGTGTTTCTATGATAATTCAGTCCTGAGAAATCCCTTTGATCTCTTTCAATGGAAGTCTATGGGACTTGTTGCTAAAGTGCTGTAAATGGTTGCTAGGGCGTGGCTTGATAGCTTCACAATGATCCTGAGAGACTGATTGGTCGTCTGAGTAAAATGAGCCCGCCCCCTTGTCTCTAAGACACTGTGATCCAGAGTTATGTTCAATACAAAATCTACCATAGACTTAACATTGGGGCAAATTTGGGCAGCTCCTGCCCCCAAGGGGTGCAACTTTTACCCCATTGTGAGGTATGTTCTCACAGAGCCTGTCAGCCTCTTCAAATGTGGTAAATCACACGTCTCTGTGAAATCCTCGCTCTGAGCTATGACTCGTCAAAGATCGGCGCAATGTTAAGTCAATGGGATTTTTTGCCCCTGGGGCAAATACCGTACCCCCGATCGCTTATAAAAGTCATAGCACACCATTACCAAATAATCCGCACGATTTGACGCCTCATTCGTGGGTCTGTGACAAAAGCTGCGGGAGGAGTAGCGCGCCAAACTTTTGTATGGTAATAATAAAAAGAAATAGAATGTACATTTCCTGAAGAAAATGTGAGTGGTGCTTGCTGTGGCAAAATTTCGTACCTCAATGTCCCACCTACTGCCCAAAGTTGAAAGAGGCCACCCCCATGACAGTAGGGTGTTCTGGTGCAGAGATATGGGATTTGTTACTTGGTTGCTAGGGTAACCCCATCTGGTTGCTAGGCAGATACCAATTTGACAGACAACAATGCTACTTGCCATCCCGAGTGAAAAAAGTCCACCCGGAAGTCTCTTCGATTTTGTAGTGCAGAGATATGTGATTTGTTTCTTGGTTGCTAGGGTAACCCCATCTGGTTGCTAGGCAGTTACCAAGGTGACAACAAACAATGCTCCTTGCCATCCTGAGTGAAATAAGTCAACCCGGAAGTCTCTGTGATTTTCTTGTGCAGAGATATGTGATTTGTTTCTTGGTTGCTAGGGTAACCCCATTTGGTTGCTAGGCAGTTACCAGGGTGATATTTATCAAGTCTGCTTTCCATCCTGAGTGAAATAAGTCAACCCGGAAGTCTCTGTGATTTTCTTGTGCAGAGATATGTGATTTGTTTCTTGGTTGCTAGGGTAACCCCATCTGGTTGCTAGGCAGTTACCAAGGTGATAGGCAACAATGCTCCTTGCCATCCTGAGTGAAATAAGTCAACCCGGAAGTCTCTACGTCATTCTGATCCTAAGATACACATCTTAGTCATTTTGAATGGATGTCAATGGTTCTTTGTTGCTAGGGTGCTTTAAATGGTTGCTAGAGCGTGGCTAAGTAGGTCACATGATGAAAGCTGAAGACTGATTTCTCACCCAATGAAAACAAAGCAACTATCATGTCTCTAGGACATTCTGATGTGAAGATATCTTACTGTAATTGAAATCAATAAATGTGGTTGCTAGGGTGCTCTAAATTGTTGCTAGGGAGTGGCTTGGCAGCTGCCAATGATGAATCTCCAAAGGCTGCTTGTCAGTATGAATGATATAAACCAACTCCCATGCTTCTGTGACATTCAGAATGGAAGATATCTCTCTTTGGATTTTGGTTGCTAAGGTGCTCGAAAATGGTTGCTAGGGAGGGGCTAGGAAGTGTTGAGGGGATTCATGATTGGCTGTTTTACTGCCCCAAGTCAAACGAGACCACCCTCGTGTTTCTATGATAATTCAGTCCGGAGAAATCCCTTTGATCTCTTTCAATGGAAGTCTATGGGAGTTGTTGCTAAGGTGCTGTAAATGGTTGCTAGGGCGTGGCTTGATAGTTTCACAATGATCCTGAGAGACTGATTGGTCGTCTGAGTAAAATGAGCCCGCCCCCTTGTCTCTAAGACACTGTGATCCAGAGTTATGTTCAATACAAAATCTACCATTGACTTAACATTGGGGCAAATTTGGGCAGCTCCTGCCCCCCAGGGGTGCAACTTTTACCCCATTGTGAGGTATGTTCTCACAGAGCCTGTCAGCCTCTTCAAATGTGGAAAATCACACGTCTGTGTGAAATCCTCGCTCTGAGCTATGACTCGTCAATGTTTGGCGCAATGTTAAGTCAGTGGGATTTTTTGCCCAATTTTTTGCCCCTGGGGCAAATACCGTACCCCCGATCGCTTATAAAAGTCATAGCACACCATTCCCAAATAATCCGCACGATTTGACGCCTCATTTGTGGGTTTGTGACCAAAAAATTTTGCAAAAAATTCCATTGACTTACATTGGGGCAACTTTGGGCAGCTCCTGCCCCCCAGGGGTAAAACTTTTACCCCATTGTGAGGTATGTTCTCACAGATCCTGTCAGCCTCTTCAAATGTGGTAAATCACACGTCTCTGCGAAATCCTCGCTCTGAGCTATGACTCGTCAAAGTTCGGCTCAATGTTAAGTCAATGGGATTTTTTGCCCAATTTTTTGCCCCTGGGGCAAACACCGTACCCCCGATCGCTTATAAAAGTCATAGCACACCATTCCCAAATAATCCGCACGATTTGACGCGTCATTCGTGGGTCTGTGACAAAAGTTGCGGGAGGAGTAGCGCGCCAAACTTTTGTCCGGAATAATAAAAAGAAGAACTAGATAGGTACATTTCCTGAAGAAAATGTGAGTGGTGCTTGCCGTGGCAAAATTTCTTACCACAATGTCCCACCTACTGCCCAAAGTTGAAAGAGGCCATCCCCATGACAGTAGGATGTTCTGGTGCAGAGATATAGGTGTTGTTCCATGGTTGCTAGGGAAACCCATCTGGTTGATATGCAGTTACTAAGGTGACAGCCACTAACGCTACTTGCCATCCTGAGTAAAATAAGTCAACCCGGAAGTCTCTACGATTTTCTAGTACAGAGATATGTGATTTGTTACTTGGTTGCTAGGGTAAACCCTTCTGGTCGCTAGGAAGTTACCAAGGGGAAAGCCAACAATGCTCCTTGCCATCCTGAGTGAAATAAGTCAACCCGGAAGTCTCTGTGATTTTCTTGTGCAGAGATATGTGATTTGTTTCTTGGTTGCTAGGGTAACCCCATCTGGTTGCTAGGCAGTTACCAAGGTGACAGGCAACAATGCTCCTTGCCATCCTGAGTGAAATAAGTCAACCCGGAAGTCTCTGTGATTTTCTTGTGCAGAGATATGTGATTTGTTTCTTGGTTGCTAGGGTAACCCCATCTGGTTGCTAGGCAGTTACCAAGGGGCAAGACAACAATGCTCCTTGCCATCCTAAATGAAATAAGTCAACACGGAATCACTACAATTTTCTGGTTCAGAGATATATGATTAGTTACTTGGTTGCTAGGGTAACCCCATCTGGTTGCTAGGCAGTTACCAAGGTGACAGCCAACAATGCTCCTTGCCATCCTGAGTGAAATAAGTCACCCCGGAAGTCTCTGTGATTTTCGTGTGCAGAGATATGTGATTTGTTTCTTGGTTGCTAGGGTAACCCCATCTGGTTGCTAGGCAGTTACCAAGGTGGCAGGCAACAATGCTCCTTGCCATCCTGAGTGAAATAAGTCAACCTGGAAATCTCTGTGATTTTCTTGTGCAGAGATATGTGATTTGTTTCTTGGTTGCTAGGGTAACCCCATTTGGTTGCTAGGCAGTTACCAAAGTAACATCCAACAATGCTCCTTGCCATCTTGAGTGAAATAAGTCAACTCGGAAGTCTCTACGATTTTGTAGTGCAAAGATATGAGATTTGTTACTTGGTTGCTATGGTAAACCCATCTGGTTGCTAGGCAGTTACCAGGGTGATATTTATCAAGTCTACTTTCCATCCTGAGTGAAATAAGACAACTCGGAAGTCTCTATGACATTCTGATCCTAAGATACACATCTTAGTGATTTTGAATGGATGTCAATGGTGTTTTGTTGCTAGGGTACTTTAAATGGTTGCTAGGGCATGGCTAAGTAGTTCATATGATGAAAGCTGAAGACTGGTTACTCACCCAATGAAAACAAAGCAACTATCATGTCTCTAGGACATTCTGATCTGAAGATATCTTACTGTAATTGAAATCAATAAATGTGGTTGCTAGGGTGCTCTAAATTGTTGCTAGGGAGTGGCTTGGCAGCTGCCAATGATGAATCACCAAAGGCTGCTTGTCAGTATGAATGATATAAACCAACTCCCATGCTTCTGTGACATTCAGAATGGAAGATATCTCTCTTTGGATTTTGGTTGCTAAGGTGCTCGAAAATGGTTGCTAGGGAGGGGCTAGGAAGTTTTGAGGGGATTCATGATTGGCTGTTTTACTGCCCCAAGTCAAATGAGACCACCCTCGTGTTTCTATGATAATTCAGTCCGGAGAAATCCCTTTGATCTCTTTCAATGGAAGTCTATGGGACTTGTTGCTAAGGTACTGTAAATGGTTGCTAGGGCGTGGCTTGATAGCTTCACAATGATCCTGAGAGACTGATTGGTCGTCTGAGTAAAATGAGCCCGCCCCCTTGTCTCTAAGACACTGTGATCCAGAGTTATGTTCAATACACAATTTACCATAGACTTAACATTGTGGCAAATTTGGGCAGGTCCTGCCCCCAAGGGGTGCAACTTTTACCCCATTGTGAGGTATGTTCTCACAGAGCCTGTCAGCCTCTTCAAATGTGGTAAATCACACGTCTGTGTGATATCCTCGCTCTGAGCTATGACTCGTCAAAGTTCGGCGCAATGTTAAGTCAATGGGATTTTTTGCCCAATTTTTTGCCCCTTGGGCAAATACCATACCCCCGATCGCTTATAAAAGTCATAGAACACCATTCCCAAATAATCCGCACGATTTGACGCCTCATTCGTGGGTCTGTGACCAAAAAATTTTGCAAAAAATTCCATTGACTTACATTGGGGCAAATTTGGGCAGCTCCTGCCCCCCAGGGGTAAAAGTTTTACCCCATTGTGAGGTATGTTCTCACAGAGCCTGTCAGCCTCTTCAAATCTCGTAAATCACACGTCTCTGCGAAATCCTCGCTCTGAGCTATGACTCGTCAAAGTTCGGCTCAATGTTAAGTCAATGGGATTTTTTGCCCAGTTTTTTGCCCCTGGGGCAAACACCGTACCCCCGATCGCTTATAAAAGTCATAGCACACCTCTCCTCAATGAGCCGCATGATTTGACACCTCATTCATGGGTCTACGCCAAAAGGTGCGGGACGAGTTAGGTGCCGAAGTTTTGTACGGAAGAAGAAGAAGAAGAAGAAGAAGAAAAATAAGTATGTGAGATTACAATAGTGTTGCTTTGCAAGCACCACTAACTAGAATGTACATTTCCTGAAGAAAATGTGAGTGGTGCTTGCCGTGGCAAAACTCGTCATATAGCATTTCTAACTTGTTTCTAAGCACTAAAATAAAGGTCATAGAATGTTGCTAACACGTGTTTTTCATGATGGTAGCACGTTTTTAGAATGTTTTAGCACTTCGCTAGGTGAAGCTAGCATGTGTTAGCATGAGACTAGCACGTTTTTAGCATGTTTTAGCACTTCGTTTGGCTATGCTAACATGTGTTAGCATGATGCTAGCACGTTTTTAACATGTTTTAGCAATCCCCTAAGCAATGCTAACATGCATTAGCATAATGCTGGCACGTTTTAACATGTTTTAGCACTTCTCTAGGTGAAGCTAGCATGTGTTAGCATGATACTAGCACGTTTTTAGCATGTTTTAGCACTTCGCTAGGCGATGCCAGCATGTGTTATCATGTTGCGAGCACGTTTATAGCATGTTTTAGCACTACGCTAGGTGATGCAAGCATATGTTAGCATGATGCTAGCACATTTTTAGCATGTTTTAGCACTTTGCTAGGCAATGCTAACATGTGTTAGCATGATGCTAGCACGTTTTTAACATGTTTTAGCAATTCCCTAGGCAATGCTAACATGCATTAGCATAATGCTAGCATGTTTTAACATGTTTTAACACTTCGCTACGCGATGCCAGCATATGTTAGCATGATGCTAGCACATTTTTAGAATGTTTTAGCACTTTGCTAGGCAATGCCAACATGCGTTAGCATGATGCTAGCACGTCTTTAACATGTTTTAGCAATTCCCTAGGCAATGCTAACATGCATTAGCATAATGCTAGCACGTTTTAACATGTTTTAACACTTCGCTACGCGATGCCAGCATGTGTTAGCATGTTGCTAACACGTTTATAGCATGTTTTAGCACTTCGCTAGGTGATGCAAGCATATGTTAGCATGATGCTAGCACATTTTTAGCATGTTTTAGCACTTTGCTAGGCAATGCTAACATGTGTTAGCATGATGCTAGCACGTTTTTAACATGTTTTAACAATTCCCTAGGCAATGCTAACATGCATTAGCATAATGCTAGCACGTTTTAACATGTTTTAACACTTTGCTACGCGATGCCAGCATATGTTAGCATGTTGCTAGCACGTTTTTAGCATGTTTTAGCACTTCGCTAGGCGATGCCACCATGTGTTAGCATGATGCTAACACGTTTATAGCATGTTTTAGCACTTCGCAAGGTGATGCCAGCATATGTTAGCATGATGCTAGCACATTTTTAGCATGTTTTAGGGTGTGGTTATGAAGATTTTTATTGGCTGCTTGATAAAAGAAATCCTCTGAGGGAGAGAGAGAGAGAGAGACGCAGGGCTGACAGGCCCTTTTGTGTGTGTTTGTGTGTGTGAAAATGTCAGTTGGGATTTAAATTTCTGAACATTCCGCAATGTAAAGTCAATGGGATTTTTTTGGTCGCTTTTTCGTCCGCTGTTCGAACATCGTACACCCGATCACTTAGAAAAGATAAAGCACACCTCTCCTCAATGAGCCGCACGATTTGATGCCTCACTCAGGGGTCTGTGACAAAAGCTCCGGGAGGAGTAGCGCGCCAAACTATGTGTGGAATAATAATTATTATTATAATAATAACTAGATTAAAAAGTTTGAGTACAAACTTTAGGTTGGCTTGAGAAAGCCTAGCATGAAAGTAGTTGTAAAAGTTTGAAGATTTAAGGTTTTTATGTTGATGTAATTATAAGTATTAGTAGTTATCAAAGTTCAAAGTTTAAAGATTATAAGACCATTCAGTCTATCAAATAGATTAGATAGATAGATAGATATTGACCCTCAGAGAGATAGATAGATAGATAGATAGATAGATAGATAGATAGATAGATAGATAGATAGATAGATAGATAGATAGATAGATAGATAGATAGATAGATAGATAGATAGATAGATAGATAGATAGATAGATATTGACCCCCAGATAGATAGATAGATAGATAGATAGATATTGACCCTCAGATAGATAGATAGATAGATAGATAGATAGATAGATAGATAGATAGATAGATAGATAGATACCCTCAGATAGATAGATAGATAGATAGATAGATAGATAGATAGATAGATAGAGACCCTCAGATAGATAGATAGATAGATAGATAGATAGATAGATAGATAGATAGATAGATAGATAGATATTGACCCTCAGATAGATAGATAGATAGATAGATAGATAGATAGATAGATAGATATTGACCCATAAATAGATAGATAGATAGATAGATAGATAGATAGATAGATAGATATTAACCCTCAGATAGATAGATAGTTCGAAAGATAGATATAGATAGATTGATAAATAGACAGACAGACAGAGAGATACATAGATAGATAGATCCTTGCTACCCTGAGTACCATGAACAAAACCAGAAGTCTTTATGTTGTTCTGGTGCAGAGATATGTAATTTGTTACTTGGTTGCTAGGGTAACCCCATCTGGTTGCTAGGCAGTTACCAGAGTGATACATATCAAGGCTACTTTCCATCCTGAGTGAAATAAGTGAAACAGGAAGTCTGTATGATTTTCTGGTGCAGAGATATTTGATTTGTTATTTGGTTGCTAAGGTAACCCTGTCTGGTTGCTATGCAGTTACCAGGGTGATACTTATCAAGCCTCCTTTCCATACTGAGTGAATCAAGTCAACCTGGAAGCTACTATACTGTGGCTATGAAGATTTTAGGTCATTACTTATTGGCTGCTTGATAAAATAAATCCTCTGAGGGAGAGAGAGAGGGAGAGACGCAGGGCTGACAGGCCCTTTTTCGTCTGTGTGTGTGAAAACGTCAGTTGGGATTTAAATTTCTGAACATTCCGCAATGTTAAGTCAATGGGAGTTTTTCCGAGTTTTGATCGTCATTTTTAGGAAAACCGTAAGTCCGATCAGTTAGAAAAGATATAGCACACTATTCAGGATTAGTCTGAAGGTCTATGCCGAGTTTGGTGCATGTAGCTTAAAAGCTCTAGGAGGAGTTAGATTTAGAAATTTAGTCTCAGAATAATAATAATAACTAGATTAAAAAGTTTGAGTACAAACTTTAGGTTGGCTTGAGAAAGCCTAGCATGAAAGTTTGAAGTAGTTGTAAAAGTTTGAAGATTTAAGGTTTTTAGTTTGATGTAATTATAAGTAGTAGTTTTCAAAGTTCAAAGTTTAGAGATTATAAAACCATTCAGTCTATCAAATAGATTAGTTAGATAGGTAGATATTGACCCTCAGATAGATAGATAGATAGATAGATAGATAGATAGATAGATAGATAGATAGATAGATAGATAGATAGATAGATAGATAGATAGATAGATAGATATATAGATAGATAGAGTATGACCCACAGATAGATAGATAGATAGATAGATAGATAGATAGATAGATAGATAGATAGATAGATAGATATTGGCCCTTAGATAGATAGATAGATATTGACCATCAGATAGATAGATAGATAGATAGATATTGATCCTCAGATAGATAGATAGATAGATAGATAGATATTGATCCTAAGATAGATAGATAGATAGATATTGACCCTCAGATAGATAGATAGATAGATAGATAGATAGATAGATAGTCATTGACCCATAGATAGATAGATAGATAGATAGATAGATAGATAGGAGTATGACCCACAGATAGATAGATAGATAGATAGTTATTGACCCTCAGATAGATAGATAGATATTGACACTCAGATAGATAGATAGATAGATAGATAGATAGATAGATATTGACCCTCAGAAAAATAGATAGATAGAAAGATAGATATATTATTTTTTACTTGGTTGCTAGGGTAACCACATCTGGTTGCTATGCAGTTACCAGGGTGATACTTATCAAGCCTCCTTTCCATCCTGAGTGAAAAAAGCCAACCCGGAAGTCTCCACGATTTTCTGTTGCAGAGATATGTGATTTGTTATTTGGTTGCTAGGGTAACCATATCTGGTTGATAGTCAGTTACCAGAGTGATACATATCAAGGCTACTTTCCATCCTGTGCGAATTAATTCAAACAGGAAATCTCTACGATTTTCTGGTGAAGAGATACGTTATTTGTTACTTGGTTGCTAGGGTAACCCCATCTGGTTGCTATGCAGTTACCAGGGTGATACTTATTAAGCCTCCTTTCCATCCTGAGTGAATTATGTCAACCCGGAAGTCTCTACGATTTTCTGTTGCAGAGATATGTGATTTGTTACTTGGTTGCTAGGGTAACCGCATCTGGTTGCTAGGCAGTTACCAGAGTGATACATATCAAGGCTACTTTCCATCCTGAGTGAAATAAGTGAAACAGGAAGTCTCTACGATTTTCTGGTGCAGAGATATGTGATTTGTTACTTGGTTGCTAGGGTAACCCCGTCTGGTTGCTAGGCAGTTACCAAAGTGATACTCATAAGGCTCCTTGCAATCCTGAGTGAAATATGTGAAACAGGAAGTCTCTACGATGTTCTGGTTCAAATATATATGATTTGTTACTTGGTTGCTAGGGTAACCATATCTGGTTGCTAGGCAGTTACCAGAGTGATACATATCAAGGCTACTTTCCATCCTGAGTGAATAAAGTCAACCCGGAAGTCTCTATGATTTTCTGTTGCAGAGATATGTGATTTGTTACTTGGTTGCTAGGGTAATCACATTTGGTTGCTAGGCAGTTACCAGAGTGATACATATCAAGGCTACTTTCCATCTTGAGTAAAATAAGTGAAACAGGAAGTCTCTACGATTTTCTGTTGCAGAGATATGTGATTTGTTACTTGGTTGCTAGGGTAAGCCCTTGTCGTTGCTAGGCAGTTACCAGAGTGATACTTATCAATCCTCCTTTCCATCCTGAGTGAATTATGTCAACCCGGAAGTCTCTACGATTTTCTGGTGCAGAGATATGTGATTTGTTTCTTGGTTGCTAGGGTAACCCCGTCTGGTTGCTAGGCAGTTACCAAAGTGATACTCATAAGGCTCCTTGCAATCCTGTGTGAAATATGTCAACCCCTAAGTCTCTACGATGTTCTGGTTCAAAGATATGTGATTTGTTACTTGGTTGCTAAGGTAACCCTGTCTGGTTGCTATGCAGTTACCAGAGTGATACATATCAAGGCTACTTTCCATCCTGAGTGAAATAAGTGAAACAGGTAGTCTCTACGATATACTGGTGCAGATATATGTGATTTGTTACTTGGTTGCTAGGTTGCTAGGGTAACCCCGTCTGGTTGCTAGGCAGTTACCAGAGTGATACATATCAAGGCTACTTTCCATCCTGAGTGAAATAAGTGAAACAGGAAGTCTGTATGATTTTCTGGTGCAGAGATATGTGATTTGTTACTTGGTTGCTAGGGTAACCCCATCTGGTTGCTAGGCAGTTACCAGAGTGATACATATCAAGGCTACTTTCCATCCTGAGTGAAATAAGTGAAACAGGAAGTCTGTATGATTTTCTGGTGCAGAGATATGTGATTTGTTACTTGGTTGCTAGGGTAATCACATCTGGTTGCTAGGCAGTTACCAGAGTGATACATATCAAGGCTACTTTCCATCCTGAGTGAAATAAGTCAACCCAGAAGTCTCTCTGATTTTCTGTTGCAGAGATATGTGATTTGTTACTTGGTTGCTAGGGTAATCACATCTGGTTGCTAGGCAGTTACCAGAGTGATACATATCAAGGCTACTTTCCATCTTGAGTGAAATAAGTGAAACAGGAAGTCACTACGATTTTCTGGTGCAGAGATATGTGATTTGTTACTTGGTTGCTAGGGTAACCCCATCTGGTTGCTAGGCAGTTACCAGAGTGATACATATCAAGGCTACTTTCCATCCTGAGTGAAATAAGTGAAACAGGAAGTCTGTATGATTTTCTGGTGCAGAGATATGTGATTTGTTACTTGGTTGCTAGGGTAACCCTATCTGGTTGCTAGGCAGTTACCAGAGTGATACATATCAAGGCTACTTTCCATCCTGAGTGAAATAAGTGAAACAGGAAGTCTGTATGATTTTCTGGTGCAGAAATATGTGATTTGTTATTTGGTTGCTAGGGTATCCCTGTCTGGTTGCTATGCAGTTACCAGGGTGATACTTATCAAGCCTCCTTTCCATACTGAGTGAATCAAGTCAACCTGGAAGCTACTATACTGTGGCTATGAAGATTTTAGGTCATTACTTATTGGCTGCTTGATAAAAGAAATCCTCTGAGGGAGAGAGAGATGGAGAGACACAGGGCTGACAGGCCCTTTTTCGTCTGTGTGTGTGAAAACGTCAGTTGGGATTTAAATTTCTGAACATTCCGCAATGTTAATCAATGGGAGTTTTTCCGAGTTTTGATCGTCATTTTTAGGAAAACCGTAAGTCCGATCAGTTAGAAAAGATATAGCACACTATTCGGGATTAGTCTGAAAGTCTGTGCCGAGTTTGGTGCATGTAGCTTAAAAGCTCTAGGAGGAGTTACATTTAGAAATTTAGTCTCAGAAGAATAATAATAACTAGATTAAAAAGTTTGAGTACAAACTTTAGGTTGGCTTGAGAAAGCCTAGCATAAAGTTTGAAGTAGTTGTAAAAGTTTCAAGATTTACGGTTTCTAGTTTGATGTAATTATAAGTAATAGTTTTCAAAGTTCAAAGTTTAGAGATTATAAAACCATTCAGTCTATCAAATAGAATAGATAGATAGATAGATAGATAGATAGATAGATAGATAGATAGATAGATAGATAGATAGATAGATATTGACCCTCAGATAGATAGATAGATAGATAGATAGATAGATATTGACCCTCAGATAGATAGATAGATAGATAGATAGAGTATGACCCATAGATAGATAGATAGATAGATAGATAGTTATTGACCATCAGATAGATAGATAGATAGATAGATAGATAGATAGATATTGACCATTAGATAGATAGATAGATAGATAGATAGATAGATAGATAGATAGATAGATAGATATTGATCCTCAGATAGATAGATAGATATTGACCCTCAGATAGATAGATAGATAGATAGATAGATAGATAGATAGAAAGATAGAAAGACAGATTGATAGTCATTGACCCTTAGATAGATAGATAGATATTGACCTTCAGATATATAGATAGATAGATAGTCATTGACCCTGAGATATAGATAGATAGAGTATGAACCACAGATAGATAGATAGATAGTTATTGACCCACAGATAGTTAGATAGATAGATAGATAGATAGATATTGACCCTCAGATAGATAGATAGATAGCTAGATAGATATTGACCATCAGAAAGATAGATAGATAGATAGATAGATAGATAGACAGATAGACAGATAGATATATAATTTTTTACTTGGTTGCTAGGGTAACCCAATCTGGTTGCTAGGCAGTTTCCAGGGTGATCCTTATCAAGCCTCCTTTTCATTCTGAGTGAATAAAGTCAACCCGGAAGTCTCTATGATTTTCTGTTGCATAGATATGTGATTTGTTACTTGGTTGCTAGGGTAACCATATCTGGTTGATAGGCAGTTACCAGAGTGATATATATCAAGGCTACTTTCTATCTTGAGTAAAATAAGTGAAACAGGAAGTCTCTACGATTTTCTGGTGCAGAGTTATGTGATTTGTTACTTGGTTGCTAGGGTAAGCCCTTGTCGTTGCTAGGCAGTTACCAGAGTGATACTTATCAAGCCTCCTTTCCATCCTGAGTGAATTATGTCAACCCGGAAGTCTCTATGATTTTCTGGTGCAGAGATATGTGATTTGTTAGTTGGTTGCTAGGGTAACCCCATCTGGTTGCTAGGCAGTTACTAAGGTGATACTCATAAGGCTCCTTGCAATCCTGTGTGAAATATGTCAACCCCTAAGTCTCTACGATGTTCTGGTTCAAAGATATGTGATTTGTTACTTGGTTGCTAGGGTAACCGCATCTGGTTGCTAGGCAGTTACCAGAGGGATACATATCAAGGCTACTTTCCATCCTGAGTGAAATAAGTGAAACAGGAAGTCTCTATGATTTTCTGGTGCAGAGATATGTGACTTGTTACTTGGTTGCTAGGGTAACCCCATCTGGTTGCTAGGCAGTTACTAAGGTGATACTCATAAGGCTCCTTGCAATCCTGTGTGAAATATGTCAACCCCTAAGTCTCTACGATGTTCTGGTTCAAAGATATGTGATTTGATACTTGGTTGCTAAGGTAACCCTGTCTGGTTGCTATGCAGTTACCAGAGTGATACATATCAAGGCTACTTTCCATCCTGAGTGAAATAAGCGAAACAGGTAGTCTCTACGATATACTGGTGCAGAGATATGTGATTTGTTACTTGGTTGCTAGGGTAACCCCGTCTGGTTGCTAGGCAGTTACCAGAGTGATACATATCAAGGCTACTTTCCATCCTGAGTGAATAAAGTCAACCCGGAAGTCTCTATGATTTTCTGTTGCAGAGATATGTGATTTGTTACTTGGTTGCTAGGGTAATCACATCTGGTTGCTAGGCAGTTACCAGAGTGATACATATCAAGGCTACTTTCCATCCTGAGTGAAATAAGTCAACCCGGAAGTCTCTCTGATTTTCTGTTGCAGAGATATGTGATTTGTTACTTGGTTGCTAGGGTAATCACATCTGGTTGCTAGGCAGTTACCAGAGTGATACATATCAAGGCTACTTTCCATCCTGAGTGAAATAAGTCAACCCGGAAGTCTCTCTGATTTTCTGTTGCAGAGATATGTGATTTGTTACTTGGTTGCTAGGGTAATCACATCTGGTTGCTAGGCAGTTACCAGAGTGATACATATCAAGGCTACTTTCCATCTTGAGTGAAATAAGTGAAACAGGAAGTCACTACGATTTTCTGGTGCAGAGATATGTGATTTGTTACTTGGTTGCTAGGGTAACCCCATCTGGTTGCTAGGCAGTTACCAGAGTGATACATATCAAGGCTACTTTCCATCCTGAGTGAAATAAGTGAAACAGGAAGTCTGTATGATTTTCTGGTGCAGAGATATGTGATTTGTTACTTGGTTGCTAGGGTAACCCCATCTGGTTGCTAGGCAGTTACCAGAGTGATACATATCAAGGCTACTTTCCATCTTGAGTGAAATAAGTGAAACAGGAAGTCACTACGATTTTCTGGTGCAGAGATATGTGATTTGTTACTTGGTTGCTAGGGTAACCCCATCTGGTTGCTAGGCAGTTACCAGAGTGATACATATCAAGGCTACTTTCCATCCTGAGTGAAATAAGTGAAACAGGAAGTCTGTATGATTTTCTGGTGCAGAGATATGTGATTTGTTACTTGGTTGCTAGGGTAACCCCATCTGGTTGCTAGGCAGTTACCAGAGTGATACATATCAAGGCTACTTTCCATCCTGAGTGAAATAAGTGAAACAGGATGTCTGTATGATTTTCTGGTGCAGAAATATGTGATTTGTTATTTGGTTGCTAGGGTAACCCTGTCTGGTTGCTATACAGTTACCAGGGTGATACTTATCAAGCCTCCTTTCCATACTGAGTGAATCAAGTCAACCTGGAAGCTACTATACTGTGGCTATGAAGATTTTAGGTCATTACTTATTGGCTGCTTGATAAAAGAAATCCTCTGAGGGAGAGAGAGAGGGAGAGACGCAGGGCTGACAGGCCCTTTTTCGTCTGTGTGTGTGAAAACGTCAGTTGGGATTTAAATTTATGAACATTCCGCAATGTTAATCAATGGGAGTTTTTCCGAGTTTTGATCGTCATTTTTAGGAAAACCGTAAGTCCGATCAGTTAGAAAAGATATAGCACACTATTCGGGATTAGTCTGAAGGTCTGTGCCGAGTTTGGTGCATGTAGCTTAAAAGCTCTAGGAGGAGTTACATTTAGAAATTTAGTCTCAGAATAATAATAATAATAACTAGATTAAAAAGTTTGAGTACAAACTTTAGGTTGGCTTGAGAAAGCCTAGCATAAAGTTTGAAGTAGTTGTAAAAGTTTGAAGATTTACGGTTTCTAGTTTGATGTAATTATAAGTAGTAGTTTTCAAAGTTCAAAGTTTAGAGATTATAAAACCATTCAGTCTATCAAATAGATTAGATAGATAGATATATATAGATAGATAGATAGATAGATAGATAGATAGATAGATAGATAGATAGATAGATAGATATTGACCCTCGATAGATAGATAGATAGATAGATAGATAGATAGATAGATAGATAGATAGATAGATAGATAGATAGATAGATAGATAGATAGAGTATGACCCACAGATAGATAGATGAATAGATAGATAGATATTGACC
>JAVLUX010000001.1:2537500-2550000 GCA_032164185.1 Moxostoma hubbsi | reverse complement strand
GATACATATCAAGGCTACTTTCCATCCTGAGTGAAATAAGTGAAACAGGAAGTCTGTATGATTTTCTGGTGCAGAGATATGTGATTTGTTACTTGGTTGCTAGGGTAACCCTATCTGGTTGCTAGGCAGTTACCAGAGTGATACATATCAAGGCTACTTTCCATCCTGAGTGAAATAAGTGAAACAGGAAGTCTGTATGATTTTCTGGTGCAGAAATATGTGATTTGTTATTTGGTTGCTAGGGTATCCCTGTCTGGTTGCTATGCAGTTACCAGGGTGATACTTATCAAGCCTCCTTTCCATACTGAGTGAATCAAGTCAACCTGGAAGCTACTATACTGTGGCTATGAAGATTTTAGGTCATTACTTATTGGCTGCTTGATAAAAGAAATCCTCTGAGGGAGAGAGAGATGGAGAGACACAGGGCTGACAGGCCCTTTTTCGTCTGTGTGTGTGAAAACGTCAGTTGGGATTTAAATTTCTGAACATTCCGCAATGTTAATCAATGGGAGTTTTTCCGAGTTTTGATCGTCATTTTTAGGAAAACCGTAAGTCCGATCAGTTAGAAAAGATATAGCACACTATTCGGGATTAGTCTGAAAGTCTGTGCCGAGTTTGGTGCATGTAGCTTAAAAGCTCTAGGAGGAGTTACATTTAGAAATTTAGTCTCAGAAGAATAATAATAACTAGATTAAAAAGTTTGAGTACAAACTTTAGGTTGGCTTGAGAAAGCCTAGCATAAAGTTTGAAGTAGTTGTAAAAGTTTCAAGATTTACGGTTTCTAGTTTGATGTAATTATAAGTAATAGTTTTCAAAGTTCAAAGTTTAGAGATTATAAAACCATTCAGTCTATCAAATAGAATAGATAGATAGATAGATAGATAGATAGATAGATAGATAGATAGATAGATAGATAGATAGATAGATAGATAGATAGATATTGACCCTCAGATAGATAGATAGATAGATAGATAGATAGATATTGACCCTCAGATAGATAGATAGATAGATAGATAGAGTATGACCCATAGATAGATAGATAGATAGATAGATAGTTATTGACCATCAGATAGATAGATAGATAGATAGATAGATAGATAGATATTGACCATTAGATAGATAGATAGATAGATAGATAGATAGATAGATAGATAGATAGATAGATAGATAGATAGATAGATATTGATCCTCAGATAGATAGATAGATATTGACCCTCAGATAGATAGATAGATAGATAGATAGATAGATAGATAGAAAGATAGAAAGACAGATTGATAGTCATTGACCCTTAGATAGATAGATAGATATTGACCTTCAGATATATAGATAGATAGATAGTCATTGACCCTGAGATATAGATAGATAGAGTATGAACCACAGATAGATAGATAGATAGTTATTGACCCACAGATAGTTAGATAGATAGATAGATAGATAGATATTGACCCTCAGATAGATAGATAGATAGCTAGATAGATATTGACCATCAGAAAGATAGATAGATAGATAGATAGATAGATAGACAGATAGACAGATAGATATATAATTTTTTACTTGGTTGCTAGGGTAACCCAATCTGGTTGCTAGGCAGTTTCCAGGGTGATCCTTATCAAGCCTCCTTTTCATTCTGAGTGAATAAAGTCAACCCGGAAGTCTCTATGATTTTCTGTTGCATAGATATGTGATTTGTTACTTGGTTGCTAGGGTAACCATATCTGGTTGATAGGCAGTTACCAGAGTGATATATATCAAGGCTACTTTCTATCTTGAGTAAAATAAGTGAAACAGGAAGTCTCTACGATTTTCTGGTGCAGAGTTATGTGATTTGTTACTTGGTTGCTAGGGTAAGCCCTTGTCGTTGCTAGGCAGTTACCAGAGTGATACTTATCAAGCCTCCTTTCCATCCTGAGTGAATTATGTCAACCCGGAAGTCTCTATGATTTTCTGGTGCAGAGATATGTGATTTGTTAGTTGGTTGCTAGGGTAACCCCATCTGGTTGCTAGGCAGTTACTAAGGTGATACTCATAAGGCTCCTTGCAATCCTGTGTGAAATATGTCAACCCCTAAGTCTCTACGATGTTCTGGTTCAAAGATATGTGATTTGTTACTTGGTTGCTAGGGTAACCGCATCTGGTTGCTAGGCAGTTACCAGAGGGATACATATCAAGGCTACTTTCCATCCTGAGTGAAATAAGTGAAACAGGAAGTCTCTATGATTTTCTGGTGCAGAGATATGTGACTTGTTACTTGGTTGCTAGGGTAACCCCATCTGGTTGCTAGGCAGTTACTAAGGTGATACTCATAAGGCTCCTTGCAATCCTGTGTGAAATATGTCAACCCCTAAGTCTCTACGATGTTCTGGTTCAAAGATATGTGATTTGATACTTGGTTGCTAAGGTAACCCTGTCTGGTTGCTATGCAGTTACCAGAGTGATACATATCAAGGCTACTTTCCATCCTGAGTGAAATAAGCGAAACAGGTAGTCTCTACGATATACTGGTGCAGAGATATGTGATTTGTTACTTGGTTGCTAGGGTAACCCCGTCTGGTTGCTAGGCAGTTACCAGAGTGATACATATCAAGGCTACTTTCCATCCTGAGTGAATAAAGTCAACCCGGAAGTCTCTATGATTTTCTGTTGCAGAGATATGTGATTTGTTACTTGGTTGCTAGGGTAATCACATCTGGTTGCTAGGCAGTTACCAGAGTGATACATATCAAGGCTACTTTCCATCCTGAGTGAAATAAGTCAACCCGGAAGTCTCTCTGATTTTCTGTTGCAGAGATATGTGATTTGTTACTTGGTTGCTAGGGTAATCACATCTGGTTGCTAGGCAGTTACCAGAGTGATACATATCAAGGCTACTTTCCATCCTGAGTGAAATAAGTCAACCCGGAAGTCTCTCTGATTTTCTGTTGCAGAGATATGTGATTTGTTACTTGGTTGCTAGGGTAATCACATCTGGTTGCTAGGCAGTTACCAGAGTGATACATATCAAGGCTACTTTCCATCTTGAGTGAAATAAGTGAAACAGGAAGTCACTACGATTTTCTGGTGCAGAGATATGTGATTTGTTACTTGGTTGCTAGGGTAACCCCATCTGGTTGCTAGGCAGTTACCAGAGTGATACATATCAAGGCTACTTTCCATCCTGAGTGAAATAAGTGAAACAGGAAGTCTGTATGATTTTCTGGTGCAGAGATATGTGATTTGTTACTTGGTTGCTAGGGTAACCCCATCTGGTTGCTAGGCAGTTACCAGAGTGATACATATCAAGGCTACTTTCCATCTTGAGTGAAATAAGTGAAACAGGAAGTCACTACGATTTTCTGGTGCAGAGATATGTGATTTGTTACTTGGTTGCTAGGGTAACCCCATCTGGTTGCTAGGCAGTTACCAGAGTGATACATATCAAGGCTACTTTCCATCCTGAGTGAAATAAGTGAAACAGGAAGTCTGTATGATTTTCTGGTGCAGAGATATGTGATTTGTTACTTGGTTGCTAGGGTAACCCCATCTGGTTGCTAGGCAGTTACCAGAGTGATACATATCAAGGCTACTTTCCATCCTGAGTGAAATAAGTGAAACAGGATGTCTGTATGATTTTCTGGTGCAGAAATATGTGATTTGTTATTTGGTTGCTAGGGTAACCCTGTCTGGTTGCTATACAGTTACCAGGGTGATACTTATCAAGCCTCCTTTCCATACTGAGTGAATCAAGTCAACCTGGAAGCTACTATACTGTGGCTATGAAGATTTTAGGTCATTACTTATTGGCTGCTTGATAAAAGAAATCCTCTGAGGGAGAGAGAGAGGGAGAGACGCAGGGCTGACAGGCCCTTTTTCGTCTGTGTGTGTGAAAACGTCAGTTGGGATTTAAATTTATGAACATTCCGCAATGTTAATCAATGGGAGTTTTTCCGAGTTTTGATCGTCATTTTTAGGAAAACCGTAAGTCCGATCAGTTAGAAAAGATATAGCACACTATTCGGGATTAGTCTGAAGGTCTGTGCCGAGTTTGGTGCATGTAGCTTAAAAGCTCTAGGAGGAGTTACATTTAGAAATTTAGTCTCAGAATAATAATAATAATAACTAGATTAAAAAGTTTGAGTACAAACTTTAGGTTGGCTTGAGAAAGCCTAGCATAAAGTTTGAAGTAGTTGTAAAAGTTTGAAGATTTACGGTTTCTAGTTTGATGTAATTATAAGTAGTAGTTTTCAAAGTTCAAAGTTTAGAGATTATAAAACCATTCAGTCTATCAAATAGATTAGATAGATAGATATATATAGATAGATAGATAGATAGATAGATAGATAGATAGATAGATAGATAGATAGATATTGACCCTCGATAGATAGATAGATAGATAGATAGATAGATAGATAGATAGATAGATAGATAGATAGATAGATAGATAGAGTATGACCCACAGATAGATAGATGAATAGATAGATAGATATTGACCATCAGATAGATAGATCGATAGATAGATCGATAGATAGATCGATAGATAGAGTATGACCCACAGATAGATAGATAGATAGATAGATAGATAGATAGATAGATAGATAGATAGATAGATAGATAGATATTGACCCTCAGATAGATAGATAGATAGATAGATAGATAGATAGATAGATAGATAGATAGATAGAGTATGACCCACAGATAGATAGATATTGACCCTCGATAGATAGATAGATAGATAGATAGATAGATAGATAGATAGATAGATAGATAGATAGATAGACAGATAGATAGATAGATAGAGTATGACCCACAGATAGATAGATAGATAGATAGATAGATAGATAGATAGATAGATAGATAGATAAAGTATGACCCACAGATAGATAGATAGATAGATATTGACCATCAGATAGATAGATAGATAGATAGATAGATAGATAGATAGAGTATGACCCACAGATAGATAGATAGATAGATAGATAGATAGATAGATAGATAGATAGATAGATAGATAGATAGATAGATAGATAGATATTGACCCTCAGATAGATAGATAGATAGATAGATCGATAGATAGAGTATGACCCACAGATAGATAGATATTGACCCTCGATAGATAGATAGATAGATAGATAGATAGATAGATAGATAGATAGATAGATAGATAGATAGATAGATAGATAGAGTATGACCCACAGATAGATAGATAGATAGATATTCACCATCAGATAGATAGATAGATAGATAGATAGATAGATAGATAGATAGATAGATAGAGTATGACCCACAGATAGATAGATAGATAGATATTGACCATCAGATAGATAGATAGATAGATAGATAGATAGATAGATAGATAGATAGATAGATAGATAGATAGATAGATAGATAGATAGATAGATAGAGTATGACCCACAGATAGATAGATAGATAGATATTCACCATCAGATAGATAGATAGATAGATAGATAGATAGATAGATAGATAGATAGATAGATAGATAGATAGATAGATAGAGTATGACCCACAGATAGATAGATAGATAGATATTGACCATCAGATAGATAGATAGATAGATAGATAGATAGATAGATAGATAGATAGATAGATAGAGTATGACCCACAGATAGATAGATAGATAGATAGATAGATAGAGTATGACCCAAAGATAGATAGATAGATAGATAGATAGATAGATAGATAGATAGATAGATAGATAGATAGATAGATAGATAGATAGATAGATAGATAGATAGATAGATAGATAGATAGATATTGACCCTCAGATAGATAGATAGATAGATAGATAGATAGATAGATAGATAGATAGATAGATAGATAGATAGATAGATAGATAGATAGAGTATGACCCACAGATAGATAGATAGATAGATAGATAGATAGATAGATAGATAGATAGATAGATAGATAGATAGATAGATAGATAGATATTGACCATCAGATAGATAGATAGAGTTATTGACCATCAGATAGATAGATAGATAGATAGATAGATAGATAGATAGATAGATAGATAGATAGATATTGATCCTCAGATAGATAGAGAGATATTGATCCTCAGATAGATAGATAGATATTGACCCTCAGATAGATAGATAGATAGTCATTGACCCTTAGATAGATAGATAGATAGATAGATAGATAGATAGATAGATAGATAGATAGATAGATAGATAGATAGATAGATAGATAGATATTGACCGTCAGATCTATATAGGTAGATAGATAGTCATTGACCCTGAGATATAGATAGATAGAGTATGACCCACAGATAGATAGATAGATAGTTATTGACCCTCAGATAGATAGATAGATAGATAGATAGATAGATAGATAGATAGATAGATAGTTAGATAGATAGATAGATAGATATATAGATAGATAGATATTGACCCTCAGATAGATAGATAGATAGATAGATAGATAGATAGATAGATAGATAGATAGATAGATAGATAGATAGATAGGTAGATAGATAGATAGATATTGACCCTCAGATAGATAGATAGATAGATAGATATTGACCCTCAGATAGATAGATAGATAGATAGATAGATAGATATTGACCCTCAGATAGATAGATAGATAGATAGATAGATAGATAGATAGATAGATAGATAGATAGATAGATAGATAGATAGATAGATAGATATTGACCCTCAGATAGATAGATAGATAGATATTGACCCTCAGATAGATAGATAGATAGATAGATAGATAGATAGATAGATAGATAGATATTGACCCTCAGATAGATAGATAGATAGATAGATAGATATTAACCCTCAGATAGATAGACAGTTCGAAAGATAGATATAGATAGACTGATAAATAGACAGACAGACAGACAGATAGATAGATAGATCCTTGCTACCCTGAGTCCCATGAACAAAACCAGAAGTCTTTATGTTGTTCTGGTGCAGAGATATGTAATTTGTTACTTGGTTGCTATGGTAACCCCATCTGGTTGCTAGGCAGTTACCAGAGTAATACATATCAAGGCTACTTTCCATCATGAGTGAAATAAGTCAACTCGGAAGTCTCTACGATTTTCTGTTAAATAGATATGTGATTTGTTACTTGGTTGCTAGGCTATCCCCATCTGGTTGCTAGGCAGTTACCAAAGTGTTACTCATAAGGCTCCTTGCAATCCTGTGTGAAATATGTCAACCAATAAGTCTCTACGAAGTTTTGGTTCAAAGATATGTGATTTATTACTTGGTTGCTAGGGTAACCCTGTCTGGTTGCTATGCAGTTACCAGGGTGATAACTTGTCAAGCCTCCTTTCCATCCTGAGTGAATAAAGTCAACCCGCAAGTCTGTATGATTTTCTGGTGCAGAGATATGTGATTTGTTATTTGGTTGCTAGGGTAACCCTGTCTGGTTGCTATGCAGTTACCAGGGTGATACTTATCAAGCCTCCTTTCCATCCTGAGTGAATTAAGTCAACCCAGATGTCTCTACGATTTTCTGGTGCAGAAATATATGATTTGTTATTTGGTTGCTAGGGTAACCCATCTGGTTGCTAGGCAGTTACCAGAGTGATGCATATCAAGGCTACTTTCCATCCTGTGTGAAATATGTCAACCCCTAAGTCTCTACGATGTTCTGGTTCAAAGATATGTGATTTGTTACTTGGTTGCTAGGGTAACCACATCTGGTTGCTATGCAGTTACCAGAGTGATACATATCAAGCCTACTTTCCATCCTGAGTGAAATAAGTGAAACAGGAAGTCTTTATGATTTTCTGTTGCAGAGATATGTGATTTGTTACTTGGTTGCTAGGGTAACCACATACGGTTGCTAGGCAGTTACCAGAGTGATACATATCAAGGCTACTTTCCATCCTGAGTGAAATAAGTGAAACAGGAAGTCTCTACGATTTTCTGGTGCAGAGATATGTGATTTGTTACTTGGTTGCTAGGGTAATCACATCTGGTTGCTAGGCAGTTACCAGAGTGATACATATCAAGGCTACTTTCCATCCTGAGTGAAATAAGTCAACCCGGAAGTCTCTCTGATTTTCTGTTGCAGAGATATGTGATTTGTTACTTGGTTGCTAGGGTAATCACATCTGGTTGCTAGGCAGTTACCAGAGTGATACATATCAAGGCTACTTTCCATCCTGAGTGAAATAAGTGAAACAGGAAGTCTCTACGATTTTCTGGTGCAGATATATGTGATTTGTTACTTGGTTGCTAGGGTAACCCCGTCTGGTTGCTAGGCAGTTACCAGAGTGATACATATCAAGGCTACTTTCCATCCTGAGTGAATCAAGTCAATCCGGAAGTCTGTATGATTTTCTGATGCAGAGATATGTGATTTGTTACTTGGTTGCTAGGGTAATCACATCTGGTTGCTAGGCAGTTACCAGAGTGATACATATCAAGGCTAATTTCCATCCTGAGTGAAATAAGTCAACCCGGAAGTCTCTCTGATTTTCTGTTGCAGAGATATGTGATTTGTTACTTGGTTGCTAGGGTAATCACATCTGGTTGCTAGGCAGTTACCAGAGTGATACATATCAAGGCTACTTTCCATCCTGAGTGAAATAAGTGAAACAGGAAGTCTCTACGATTTTCTGGTGCAGATATATGTGATTTGTTACTTGGTTGCTAGGGTAACCCCGTCTGGTTGCTAAGCAGTTACCAGAGTGATACATATCAAGGCTACTTTCCATCCTGAGTGAAATAAGTCAACCCGGAAGTCTCTCTGATTTTCTGTTGCAGAGATATGTGATTTGTTACTTGGTTGCTAGGGTAATCACATCTGGTTGCTAGGCAGTTACCAGAGTGATACATATCAAGGCTACTTTCCATCCTGAGTGAAATAAGTGAAACAGGAAGTCTCTACGATTTTCTGGTGCAGAGATATGTGATTTGTTAGTTGGTTGCTAGGGTAACCCCATCTGGTTGCTTGGCAGTTACCAGGGTGATACTTATCAAGCCTCCTTTCCATACTGAGTGAATCAAGTCAACCTGGAAGCTACTATACTGTGGCTATGAAGATTTTAGGTCATTACTGATTGGCTGCTTGATAAAAGAAATCCTCTGAGGGAGAGAGAGAGGGAGAGACGCAGGGCTGACAGGCCCTTTTTCGTCTGTGTGTGTGAAAACGTCAGTTGGGATTTAAATTTCTGAACATTCCGCAATGTTAATCAATGGGAGTTTTTCCGAGTTTTGATCGTCATTTTTAGGAAAACCGTAAGTCCGATCAGTTAGAAAAGATATAGCACACTATTCGGGATTAGTCTGAAGGTCTGTGCCGAGTTTGGTGCATGTAGCTTAAAAGCTCTAGGAGGAGTTACATTTAGAAATTTAGTCTCAGAATAATAATAATAATAATAATAAGTTTAAATAGGATTTCAGTAAGTTGGCTTTCTCAAGCCAACCTAACTAGATTAAAAAGTTTGAGTACAAACTTTAGGTTGGCTTGAGAAAGCCTAGCATAAAGTTTGAAGTAGTTGTAAAAGTTTGAAGATTTAAGGTTTTTAGTTTGATGTAATTATAAGTAGTAGTTTTCAAAGTTCAAAGTTTAGAGATTATAAAACCATTCAGTCTATCAAATAGATAGATAGATAGATAGATAGATAGATAGATAGATAGATAGATAGATAGATAGATAGATAGATAGATAGATAGATATTGACCATCAGATAGATAGATAGACAGATAGACAGATAGAGTATGACCCATAGATAGATAGATAGATAGATAGATAGATAGATAGATAGATAGATAGATAGATAGATATTGACCCTCAGATAGATAGATAGATAGATAGATAGATATTGACCCTCAGATAGATAGATAGATATTGACCCTCAGATAGATAGATAGATAGATAGATAGATAGATATTGACCCTCAGATAGATAGATAGATAGATAGATAGATATTGACCCTCAGATAGATAGATAGATAGATAGATAGATAGATAGATAGATAGATAGATAGATAGATATTGACCCTCAGATAGATAGATAGACAGATAGATAGATAGAGTATGACCCATAGATAGATAGATAGATAGATAGATAGATAGATAGATAGATAGATAGATATTGACCCTCAGATAGATAGATAGAGAGATAGATAGAGAGATAGATAGATAGATAGATAGATAGATATTGATCCATAGATAGATAGATAGTCATTGACCCTTAGATAGATAGATAGATAGAGTATGACCCACAGATAGATAGATAGATAGATAGTTATTGACCCTTAGATAGATAGATAGATAGATAGATAGATAGATAGATATTGACCCTCAGAAAGATAGATAGATAGATAGAGTATGACCCATAGATAGATAGATAGATAGATAGATAGTCATTGACCCTTAGATAGATAGATAGATAGATAGATAGATAGATAAATAGATAGAGTATGACCCACAGATAGATAGATAGATAGATAGATAGATAGAGTATGACCCACAGATAGATAGATAGATATTGACCCTCAGATAGATAGATAGATAGATAGATAGACAGATAGATATTGACCCTCAGAAAGATAGATAGATAGACAGATAGATAGATATATTATTTTTTACTTGGTTGCTAGGGTAACCCAATCTGGTTGCTAGGCAGTTTCCAGGGTGATCCTTATCAAGCCTCCTTTTCATTCTGAGTGAATAAAGTCAACCTGGAAGTCTCTACGATTTTCTTTTGCATAGATATGTGATTTGTTACTTGGTTGCTAGGGTAACCATATCTGGTTGATAGGCAGTTACCAGAGTGATACATATCAAGGCTACTTTCCATTCTGAGTGAAATAATTCAAACAGGAAGTGTATACGATTTTCTGGTGCAGAGATATGTGATTTGTTACTTGGTTGCTAGGGTAACCCCATCTGGTTGCTAGGCAGTTACCAACGTGTTACTCATAAGGCTCCTTGCAATCCTGTGTGAAATATGTCAACCCCTAAGTCTTTATGATTTTCTGGTTCAAAGATATGTGATTTGTTACTTGGTTGCTAGGGTAACCACATCTGGTTGCTATGCAGTTACCAACGTGTTACTCATAAGGCTCCTTGCAATCCTGTGTGAAATATGTCAACCCCTAAGTCTTTATGATTTTCTGGTTCAAAGATATGTTATTTGTTACTTGGTTGCTAGGGTAACCCCATCTGGTTGCTATGCAGTTACCAGGGTGATACTTATCAAGCCTCCTTTCCATCCTGAGTGAATTATGTCAACCCGGAAGTCTCTACGATTTTCTGTTGCAGAGATATGTGATTTGTTACTTGGTTGCTAGGGTAACCGCATCTGGTTGCTAGGCAGTTACCAGAGTGATACATATCAAGGCTACTTTCCATCTTGAGTGAAATAAGTGAAACAGGAAGTCTCTACGATTTTCTGGTGCAGAGATATGTGATTTGTTACTTGGTTGCTAGGGTAAACACATCTGGTTGCTAGGCAGTTACCAAAGTGATACTCATAAGGCTCCTTGCAATCCTGTGTGAAATATGTCAACCCCTAAGTCTCTATGATGTTCTGGTTCAAAGATATGTGATTTGTTACTTGGTTGCTAGGGTAACCCCGTCTGGTTGCTAGTTAGTTACCAAAGTGATACTCATAAGGCTCCTTGCAATCCTGAGTGAAATATGTGAAACAGGAAGTCTCTACGATGTTCTGGTTCAAATATATATGATTTGTTACTTGGTTGCTAGGGTAACCATATCTGGTTGCTAGGCAGTTACCAGAGTGATACATATCAAGGCTACTTTCCATCCTGAGTGAATAAAGTCAACCCGGAAGTCTCTATGATTTTCTGTTGCAGAGATATGTGATTTGTTACTTGGTTGCTAGGGTAATCACATCTGGTTGCTAGGCAGTTACCAGAGTGATACATATCAAGGCTACTTTCCATCCTGAGTGAAATAAGTGAAACAGGACGTCAGTATGATTTTCTGGTGCAGAGATATGTGATTTGTTACTTGGTTGCTAGGGTAACCCCATCTGGTTGCTAGGCAGTTACCAGAGTGATACATATCAAGGCTACTTTCCATCCTGAGTGAAATAAGTGAAACAGGAAGTCTGTATGATTTTCTGGTGCAGAAATATGTGATTTGTTATTTGGTTGCTAGGGTAACCCTGTCTGGTTGCTATGCAGTTACCAGGGTGATACTTATCAAGCCTCCTTTCCATACTGAGTGAACAAAGTCAACCTGGAAGCTACTATACTGTGGCTATGAAGATTATAGGTCATTACTTATTGGCTGCTTGATAAAATAAATCCTCTGAGGGAGAGAGAGAGGGAGAGACGCAGGGCTGACAGGCCCTTTTTTGTCTGTGTGTGTGAAAACGTCAGTTGGGATTTAAATTTCTGAACATTCCGCAATGTTAAGTCAATGGGAGTTTTTCCGAGTTTTGATCGTCATTTTTAGGAAAACCGTAAGTCCAATCAGTTAGAAAAGATATAGCACACTATTCGGGATTAGTCTGAAGGTCTGTGCCGAGTTTGGTGCATGTAGCTTAAAAGCTCTAGGAGGAGTTA
>JAVLUX010000001.1:2527500-2535000 GCA_032164185.1 Moxostoma hubbsi | reverse complement strand
GTTACCAAGGTGATACTCATAAGGCCCCTTGCAATCCTGTGTGAAATATGTCAACCCCTAAGTCTCTACAATGTTCTGGTTCAAAGATATGTGATTTGTTACTTGGTTGCTAGGGTAACCACATCTGGTTGCTAGGCAGTTACCAGAGTGATACATATCAAGCCTCCTTTCCATCCTGAGTGAAATAAGTGAAACAGGAAGTCTCTACGATTTTCTGGTGCAAAGATATGTGATTTGTTACTTGGTTGCTAGGGTAACCACATCTGGTTGCTAGGCAGTTACCAAAGTGATACTCATAAGGCCCCTTGCAATCCTGTGTGAAATATGTCAACCCCTAAGTCTGTACCATGTTCTGGTTCAAAGATATGTGATTTGTTACTTGGTTGCTAGGGTAACCACATCTGGTTACTAGGCAGTTACCAGAGTGATACATATCAAGGCTACTTTCCATCCTGAGTGAAATAAGTGAAACAGGAAGTCTGTATGATTTTCTGGTGGAGAGATATCTTATTTGTTATTTGGTTGCTAGGGTAACCCTGTCTGGTTGCTATGCAGTTACTAGGGTGATACTTGTCAAGCCTCCTTTCCATACTGAGTGAATCAAGTCAACCTGGAAGCTACTATACTGTGGCTATGAAGATTTTAGGTCATTACTTATTGGCTGCTTGATAAAATAAATCCTCTGAGGGAGAGAGAGAGGGAGAGACGCAGGGCTGACAGGCCCTTTTTTGTCTGTGTGTGTGAAAACGTCAGTTGGGATTTAAATTTCTGAACATTCCGCAATGTTAAGTCAATGGGAGTTTTTCCGAGTTTTGATCGTCATTTTTAGGAAAACCGTAAGTCCGATCAGTTAGAAAAGATATAGCACACTATTCGGGATTAGTCTGAAGGTCTGTGCCGAGTTTGGTGCATGTAGCTTAAAAGCTCTAGGAGGAGTTAGATTTAGAAATTTAGTCTCAGAATAATAATAATAACTAGATTAAAAAGTTTGAGTACAAACTTTAGGTTGGCTTGAGAAAGCCTAGCATAAAGTTTGAAGTAGTTGTAAAAGTTTGAAGATTTACGGTTTCTAATTTGATGTAATTATAAGTAGTAGTTTTCAAAGTTCAAAGTTTAGAGATTATAAAACCATTCAGTCTATCAAATAGATAGATAGATAGATAGATAGATAGATAGATATTGACCCTCAGATAGATAGATAGATAGATAGATAGATAGATATTGACCCTCAGATAGATAGATAGATAGATAGATAGATGATAGATAGATAGATAGATAGATAGATAGATAGATAGATATTGACCCTCAGATAGATAGATAGATAGATAGATAGTTATTGACCATCAGATAGATAGATAGATAGATAGATAGATAGATAGATAGATAGATAGTTATTGACCATCAGATAGATAGATAGATAGATAGATAGATAGATATTGACCATTAGATAGATAGATAGATAGATAGATAGATAGATAGATATTGATCCTCAGATAGATAGATAGATATTGACCCTCAGATAGATAGATAGATAGATAGAAAGATAGAAAGATAGAAAGATAGATTGATAGTCATTGACCCTTAGATAGATAGTTAGATATTGACCGTCAGATAAATAGATAGATAGATAGTCATTGACCCTGAGATATAGATAGATAGAGTATGAACCACAGATAGATAGATAGATAGATAGATAGATAGATAGTTATTGACCCTCAGATAGATAGATAGATAGATAGATAGTTATTGACCATCAGATAGATAGATAGATAGATAGATAGATAGATAGATAGATAGATAGATAGATAGATAGATAGTTATTGACCATCAGATAGATATATAGATAGATAGATAGATAGATAGATAGATAGATATTGACCATTAGATAGATAGATAGATAGATAGATAGATAGATAGATAGATAGATAGATAGATAGATAGATAGATAGATAGATATTGATCCTCAGATAGATAGATAGATATTGACCCTCAGATAGATAGATAGATAGATAGATAGATAGATAGATAGATAGATAGAAAGATATAAAGATAGAAAGATAGATTGATAGTCATTGACCATTAGATAGATAGATAGATATTGACGTCAGATATATAGATAGATAGATAGTCATTGACCCTGAGATATAGATAGATAGAGTATGAACCACAGATAGATAGATAGATAGATAGTTATTGACCCACAGATAGTTAGATAGATAGATAGATAGATAGATATTGACCCTCAGATAGATAGATAGATAGATAGATAGATAGTCATTGACCCTTAGATAGATAGATAGATAGATATTGACCGTCACATATATAGATAGACAGATAGTCATTGACCCTGAGATATAGATAGATAGATATTGACCCTCAGATAGATAGATAGATAGATAGATATTGATCATCAGAAAGATAGATAGATAGATAGATAAATAGATAGATAGATAGATAGATAGACAGATAGATATATCATTTTTTACTTGGTTGCTAGGGTAACCCAATCTGGTTGCTAGGCAGTTTCCAGGGTGATCCTTATCAAGCCTCCTTTTCATTCTGAGTGAATAAAGTCAACCCGGAAGTCTCTATGATTTTCTGTTGCATAGATATGTGATTTGTTACTTGGTTGCTAGGGTAACCATATCTGGTTGATAGGCAGTTACCAGAGTGATATATATCAAGGCTACTTTCCATCTTGAGTAAAATAAGTGAAACAGGAAGTCTCTACGATTTTCTGGTGCAGAGTTATGTGATTTGTTACTTGGTTGCTAGGGTAAGCCCTTATCGTTGCTAAGCAGTTACCAGAGTGATACTTATCAAGCCTCCTTTCCATCCTGAGTGAATTATGTCAACCCGGAAGTCTCTACGATTTTCTGGTGCAGAGATATGTGATTTGTTAGTTGGTTGCTAGGGTAACCCCATCTGGTTGCTAGGCAGTTACTAAGGTGATACTCATAAGGCTCCTTGAAATCCTGTGTGAAATATGTCAACCCCTAAGTCTCTACGATGTTCTGGTTCAAAGATATGTGATTTGTTACTTGGTTGCTAGGGTAACCGCATCTGGTTGCTAGGCAGTTACCAGAGGGATACATATCAAGGCTACTTTCCATCCTGAGTGAAATAAGTGAAACAGGAAGTCTCTATGATTTTCTGGTGCAGAGATATGTGATTTGTTACTTGGTTGCTAGGGTAAACACATCTGGTTGCTAGGCAGTTACCAAAGTGATACTCATAAGGCTCCTTGCAATCCTGTGTGAAATATGTCAACCCCTAAGTCTCTACGATGTTCTGGTTCAAAGATATGTGATTTGTTACTTGGTTGCTAAGGTAACCCTGTCTGGTTGCTATGCAGTTACCAGAGTGATACATATCAAGGCTACTTTCCATCCTGAGTGAAATAAGTGAAACAGGTAGTCTCTATGATTTTCTGGTGCAGAGATATGTGATTTGTTACTTGGTTGCTAGGGTATCCCCGTCTGGTTGCTAGGCAGTTACCAGAGTGATACATATCAAGGCTACTTTCCATCCTGAGTGAATAAAGTCAACCCGGAAGTCTCTATGATTTTCTGTTGCAGAGATATGTGATTTGTTACTTGGTTGCTAGGGTAATCACATCTGGTTGCTAGGCAGTTACCAGAGTGATACATATCAAGGCTACTTTCCATCCTGAGTGAAATAAGTCAACCCGGAAGTCTCTCTGATTTTCTGTTGCAGAGATATGTGATTTGTTACTTGGTTGCTAGGGTAATCACATCTGGTTGCTAGGCAGTTACCCGAGTGATACATATCAAGGCTACTTTCCATCCTGAGTGAAATAAGTCAACCCGGAAGTCTCTCTGATTTTCTGTTGCAGAGATATGTGATTTGTTACTTGGTTGCTAGGGTAATCACATCTGGTTGCTAGGCAGTTACCAGAGTGATACATATCAAGGCTACTTTCCATCTTGAGTGAATTAAGTGAAACAGGAAGTCACTACGATTTTCTGGTGCAGAGATATGTGATTTGTTACTTGGTTGCTAGGGTAACCCCATCTGGTTGCTAGGCAGTTACCAGAGTGATACATATCAAGGCTACTTTCCATCCTGAGTGAAATAAGTGAAACAGGAAGTCTGTATGATTTTCTGGTGCAGAAATATGTGATTTGTTATTTGGTTGCTAGGGTAACCCTGTCTGGTTGCTAGGCAGTTACCAGGGTGATACTTATCAAGCCTCCTTTCCATACTGAGTGAATCAAGTCAACCTGGAAGCTACTATACTGTGGCTATGAAGATTTTAGGTCATTACTTATTGGCTGCTTGATAAAAGAAATCCTCTGAGGGAGAGAGAGAGGGAGAGACGCAGGGCTGACAGGCCCTTTTTTGTCTGTGTGTGTGAAAACGGCAGTTGGGATTTAAATTTCTGAACATTCCGCAATGTTAATCAATGGGAGTTTTTCCGAGTTTTGATCGTCATTTTTAGGAAAACCGTAAGTCCGATCAGTTAGAAAAGATATAGCACACTATTCGGGATTAGTCTGAAGGTCTGTGCCGAGTTTGGTGCATGTAGCTTAAAAGCTCTAGGAGGAGTTACATTTAGAAATTTAGTCTCAGAATAATAATAATAATAATAATAAGTTTAAATAGGATTTCAGTAAGTTGGCTTTCTCAAGCCAACCTAACTAGATTAAAAAGTTTGAGTACAAACTTTAGGTTGGCTTGAGAAAGCCTAGCATAAAGTTTGAAGTAGTTGTAAAAGTTTGAAGATTTAAGGTTTTTAGTTTGATGTAATTATAAGTAGTAGTTTTCAAAGTTCAAAGTTTAGAGATTATAAAACCATTCAGTCTATCAAATAGATAGATAAATAGATAGATAGATAGATAGATAGATAGATAGATAGATAGATAGATAGATAGATAGATAGATATTGACCATCAGATAGATAGATAGACAGATAGACAGATAGAGTATGACCCACAGATAGATAGATAGATAGATAGATAGATATTGACCATCAGATAGATAGATAGATAGATAGATAGATAGATAGATAGATATTGACCCTCAGATAGATAGATAGATAGATAGATAGATAGATAGATAGATAGATAGATAGATAGATAGATAGATAGATATTGACCCTCAGATAGATAGATAGACAGATAGATAGATAGAGTATGACCCACAGATAGATAGATAGATAGATAGATAGATATTGACCCTCAGATAGATAGATAGATAGATAGATAGATAGATAGATAGATAGATAGATAGATAGATATTGATCCTCAGATAGATAGATAGATAGATAGATAGATAGATAGATAGATAGTCATTGACCCTTAGATAGATAGATAGATAGATAGATAGATAGATAGATAGATAGATAGATAGATAGATAGATAGATAGAGTATGACCCACAGATAGATAGATAGATAGTTATTGACCCTCAGATAGATAGATAGATAGATAGATAGATAGATAGATAGATAGATATTGACCCTCAGAAAGATAGATAGATAGATAGAGTATGACCCACAGATAGATAGATAGATAGATAGATAGATAGATAGATAGATAGACAGATAGATAGATAGATAGATAGATAGATAGTCATTGACCCTTAGATAGATAGATAGATAGATAGATAAATAGATAGAGTATGACCCACAGATAGATAGATAGATAGATAGATAGATAGATAGATAGATAGAGTATGACCCACAGATAGATAGATAGATATTGACCCTCAGATAGATAGATAGATAGATAGACAGATAGATATTGACCCTCAGAAAGATAGATAGATAGACAGATAGATAGATATATTATTTTTTACTTGGTTGCTAGGGTAACCCCATCTGGTTGCTATGCAGTTACCAGGGTGATACTTATCAAGCCTCCTTTCCATCCTGAGTGAATTATGTCAACCCGGAAGTCTCTACGATTTTCTGTTGCAGAGATATGTGATTTGTTACTTGGTTGCTAGGGTAACCGCATCTGGTTGCTAGGCAGTTACCAGAGTGATACATATCAAGGCTACTTTCCATCCTGAGTGAAATAAGTGAAACAGGAAGTCTCTACGATTTTCTGGTGCAGAGATATGTGATTTGTTACTTGGTTGCTAGGGTAAACACATCTGGTTGCTAGGCAGTTACCAAAGTGATACTCATAAGGCTCCTTGCAATCCTGTGTGAAATATGTCAACCCCTAAGTCTCTATGATGTTCTGGTTCAAAGATATGTGATTTGTTACTTGGTTGCTAGGGTAACCCCGTCTGGTTGCTAGTTAGTTACCAAAGTGATACTCATAAGGCTCCTTGCAATCCTGAGTGAAATATGTGAAACAGGAAGTCTCTACGATGTTCTGGTTCAAATATATATGATTTGTTACTTGGTTGCTAGGGTAACCATATCTGGTTGCTAGGCAGTTACCAGAGTGATACATATCAAGGCTACTTTCCATCCTGAGTGAATAAAGTCAACCCGGAAGTCTCTATGATTTTCTGTTGCAGAGATATGTGATTTGTTACTTGGTTGCTAGGGTAATCACATCTGGTTGCTAGGCAGTTACCAGAGTGATACATATCAAGGCTACTTTCCATCCTGAGTGAAATAAGTGAAACAGGACGTCAGTATGATTTTCTGGTGCAGAGATATGTGATTTGTTACTTGGTTGCTAGGGTAACCCCATCTGGTTGCTAGGCAGTTACCAGAGTGATACATATCAAGGCTACTTTCCATCCTGAGTGAAATAAGTGAAACAGGAAGTCTGTATGATTTTCTGGTGCAGAAATATGTGATTTGTTATTTGGTTGCTAGGGTAACCCTGTCTGGTTGCTATGCAGTTACCAGGGTGATACTTATCAAGCCTCCTTTCCATACTGAGTGAACAAAGTCAACCTGGAAGCTACTATACTGTGGCTATGAAGATTATAGGTCATTACTTATTGGCTGCTTGATAAAATAAATCCTCTGAGGGAGAGAGAGAGGGAGAGACACAGGGCTGACAGGCCCTTTTTTGTCTGTGTGTGTGAAAACGTCAGTTGGGATTTAAATTTCTGAACATTCCGCAATGTTAAGTCAATGGGAGTTTTTCCGAGTTTTGATCGTCATTTTTAGGAAAACCGTAAGTCCAATCAGTTAGAAAAGATATAGCACACTATTCGGGATTAGTCTGAAGGTCTGTGCCGAGTTTGGTGCATGTAGCTTAAAAGCTCTAGGAGGAGTTAGATTTAGAAATTTAGTCTCAGAAGAATAATAATAATATTAAGTTTAAATAGGATTTCAGTAAGTTGGCTTTCTCAAGCCAACCTAATAATAATAAGTTTAAATAGGATTTCAGTAAGTTGGCTTTCTCAAGCCAACCTAACTAGATTAAAAAGTTTGAGTACAAACTTTAGGTTGGCTTGAGAAAGCCTAGCATAAAGTTTGAAGTAGTTGTAAAAGTTTGAAGATTTAAGGTTTTTAGTTTGATGTAATTATAAGTGGAGTTTGCATGTTCTCCCCGTGTCTGCGTGG
>JAVLUX010000001.1:2507500-2525000 GCA_032164185.1 Moxostoma hubbsi | reverse complement strand
TTGCAATCCTGTGTGAAATATGTCAACCCCTAAGTCTGTACCATGTTCTGGTTCAAAGATATGTGATTTGTTACTTGGTTGCTAGGGTAACCACATCTGGTTACTAGGCAGTTACCAGAGTGATACATATCAAGGCTACTTTCCATCCTGAGTGAAATAAGTGAAACAGGAAGTCTGTATGATTTTCTGGTGGAGAGATATCTTATTTGTTATTTGGTTGCTAGGGTAACCCTGTCTGGTTGCTATGCAGTTACTAGGGTGATACTTGTCAAGCCTCCTTTCCATACTGAGTGAATCAAGTCAACCTGGAAGCTACTATACTGTGGCTATGAAGATTTTAGGTCATTACTTATTGGCTGCTTGATAAAATAAATCCTCTGAGGGAGAGAGAGAGGGAGAGACGCAGGGCTGACAGGCCCTTTTTTGTCTGTGTGTGTGAAAACGTCAGTTGGGATTTAAATTTCTGAACATTCCGCAATGTTAAGTCAATGGGAGTTTTTCCGAGTTTTGATCGTCATTTTTAGGAAAACCGTAAGTCCGATCAGTTAGAAAAGATATAGCACACTATTCGGGATTAGTCTGAAGGTCTGTGCCGAGTTTGGTGCATGTAGCTTAAAAGCTCTAGGAGGAGTTAGATTTAGAAATTTAGTCTCAGAATAATAATAATAACTAGATTAAAAAGTTTGAGTACAAACTTTAGGTTGGCTTGAGAAAGCCTAGCATAAAGTTTGAAGTAGTTGTAAAAGTTTGAAGATTTAAGGTTTTTAGTTTGATGTAATTATAAGTAGTAGTTTTCAAAGTTCAAAGTTTAGAGATTATAAAACCATTCAGTCTATCAAATAGATAGATAAATAGATAGATAGATAGATAGATAGATAGATAGATAGATAGATAGATAGATAGATAGATAGATATTGACCATCAGATAGATAGATAGACAGATAGACAGATAGAGTATGACCCACAGATAGATAGATAGATAGATAGATAGATATTGACCATCAGATAGATAGATAGATAGATAGATAGATAGATAGATAGATATTGACCCTCAGATAGATAGATAGATAGATAGATAGATAGATAGATAGATAGATAGATAGATATTGACCCTCAGATAGATAGATAGACAGATAGATAGATAGAGTATGACCCACAGATAGATAGATAGATAGATAGATAGATAGATATTGACCCTCAGATAGATAGATAGATAGATAGATAGATAGATAGATAGATAGATAGATAGATAGATAGATATTGATCCTCAGATAGATAGATAGATAGATAGATAGATAGATAGATAGATAGTCATTGACCCTTAGATAGATAGATAGATAGATAGATAGATAGATAGATAGATAGATAGATAGATAGATAGATAGATAGAGTATGACCCACAGATAGATAGATAGATAGTTATTGACCCTCAGATAGATAGATAGATAGATAGATAGATAGATAGATAGATAGATAGATATTGACCCTCAGAAAGATAGATAGATAGATAGAGTATGACCCACAGATAGATAGATAGATAGATAGATAGATAGATAGATAGATAGATAGATAGACAGATAGATAGATAGATAGATAGATAGATAGTCATTGACCCTTAGATAGATAGATAGATAGATAGATAAATAGATAGAGTATGACCCACAGATAGATAGATAGATAGATAGATAGATAGATAGATAGATAGAGTATGACCCACAGATAGATAGATAGATATTGACCCTCAGATAGATAGATAGATAGATAGACAGATAGATATTGACCCTCAGAAAGATAGATAGATAGACAGATAGATAGATATATTATTTTTTACTTGGTTGCTAGGGTAACCCCATCTGGTTGCTATGCAGTTACCAGGGTGATACTTATCAAGCCTCCTTTCCATCCTGAGTGAATTATGTCAACCCGGAAGTCTCTACGATTTTCTGTTGCAGAGATATGTGATTTGTTACTTGGTTGCTAGGGTAACCGCATCTGGTTGCTAGGCAGTTACCAGAGTGATACATATCAAGGCTACTTTCCATCCTGAGTGAAATAAGTGAAACAGGAAGTCTCTACGATTTTCTGGTGCAGAGATATGTGATTTGTTACTTGGTTGCTAGGGTAAACACATCTGGTTGCTAGGCAGTTACCAAAGTGATACTCATAAGGCTCCTTGCAATCCTGTGTGAAATATGTCAACCCCTAAGTCTCTATGATGTTCTGGTTCAAAGATATGTGATTTGTTACTTGGTTGCTAGGGTAACCCCGTCTGGTTGCTAGTTAGTTACCAAAGTGATACTCATAAGGCTCCTTGCAATCCTGAGTGAAATATGTGAAACAGGAAGTCTCTACGATGTTCTGGTTCAAATATATATGATTTGTTACTTGGTTGCTAGGGTAACCATATCTGGTTGCTAGGCAGTTACCAGAGTGATACATATCAAGGCTACTTTCCATCCTGAGTGAATAAAGTCAACCCGGAAGTCTCTATGATTTTCTGTTGCAGAGATATGTGATTTGTTACTTGGTTGCTAGGGTAATCACATCTGGTTGCTAGGCAGTTACCAGAGTGATACATATCAAGGCTACTTTCCATCCTGAGTGAAATAAGTGAAACAGGACGTCAGTATGATTTTCTGGTGCAGAGATATGTGATTTGTTACTTGGTTGCTAGGGTAACCCCATCTGGTTGCTAGGCAGTTACCAGAGTGATACATATCAAGGCTACTTTCCATCCTGAGTGAAATAAGTGAAACAGGAAGTCTGTATGATTTTCTGGTGCAGAAATATGTGATTTGTTATTTGGTTGCTAGGGTAACCCTGTCTGGTTGCTATGCAGTTACCAGGGTGATACTTATCAAGCCTCCTTTCCATACTGAGTGAACAAAGTCAACCTGGAAGCTACTATACTGTGGCTATGAAGATTTTAGGTCATTACTTATTGGCTGCTTGATAAAAGAAATCCTCTGAGGGAGAGAGAGAGGGAGAGACGCAGGGCTGACAGGCCCTTTTTTGTCTGTGTGTGTGAAAACGTCAGTTGGGATTTAAATTTCTGAACATTCCGCAATGTTAAGTCAATGGGAGTTTTTCCGAGTTTTGATCGTCATTTTTAGGAAAACCGTAAGTCCAATCAGTTAGAAAAGATATAGCACACTATTCGGGATTAGTCTGAAGGTCTGTGCCGAGTTTGGTGCATGTAGCTTAAAAGCTCTAGGAGGAGTTAGATTTAGAAATTTAGTCTCAGAAGAATAATAATAATATTAAGTTTAAATAGGATTTCAGTAAATTGGCTTTCTCAAGCCAACCTAACTAGATTAAAAAGTTTGAGTACAAACTTTAGGTTGGCTTGAGAAAGCCTAGCATAAAGTTTGAAGTAGTTGTAAAAGTTTGAAGATTTACGGTTTCTAGTTTGATGTAATTATAAGTAGTAGTTTTCAAAGTTCAAAGTTTAGAGATTATAAAACCATTCAGTCTATCAAATAGATTAGATAGATAGATAGATAGATAGATAGATAGATAGATAGATAGATAGATAGATAGATAGATAGATAGATAGATATTGACCCTCAGATAGATAGATAGATAGATATATAGAAAGATAGATAGATAGATAGAGTATGACCCATAGATAGATAGATAGATAGATAGATAGATAGATAGATATTGACCCTCAGATAGATAGATAGATAGATAGATAGATAGATAGATAGATATTGACCATTAGATAGATAGATAGATAGATAGATAGATATTGATCCTCAGATAGATAGATAGATATTGACCCTCAGATAGATAGATAGAAAGATAGAAAGATAGATTGATAGTCATTGACCCTTAGATAGATAGATAGATATTGACGTCAGATATATAGATAGATAGATAGTCATTGACCCTGAGATATAGATAGATAGAGTATGAACCACAGATAGATAGATAGATAGATAGATAGATAGATATTGACCCTCAGATAGATAGATAGATAGATAGATAGATATTGACCATCAGAAAGATAGATAGATAGATAGATAGATAGATAGATAGATAGATATTGACCATCAGAAAGATAGATAGATAGATAGATAGATAGATAGATAGATATTGACCATCAGAAAGATAGATAGATAGATAGATAGATAGATAGATAGATAGATAGATAGATAGATAGATAGATAGACAGACAGATAGAGATATCATTTTTTACTTGGTTGCTAGGGTAACCCAATCTGGTTGCTAGGCAGTTTCCAGGGTGATCCTTATCAAGCCTCCTTTTCATTCTGAGTGAATAAAATCAACCCGGAAGTCTGTATGAATTTCTGGTGCAGAGATATGTGATTTGTTATTTGGTAGATACATAGATAGATAGAGAATGACCCTCAGATAGATCGATAGATAGAGAATGACCCTCAGATAGATAGATAGATAGATAGATAGATAGATAGATAGATAGATAGATAGATAGATAGATAGATAGATAGATAGATAGATAGATAGACAGATAGATAGATAGAGAATTACCCTCAGATAGATAGATAGATAGATAGATAGATATTGACCCTCAGATAGATAGATAGATAGATAGATAGATAGATAGATAGATAGATAGATAGATAGACAGACAGATAGATAGAGAATTACCCTCAGAGAGATAGATAGATAGATAGATAGATAGATAGATAGATAGATAGATAGATAGATAGATAGATAGATAGATAGACAGATAGATAGATAGAGAATTACCCTCAGATAGATAGATAGATAGATAGATAGATAGATAGATAGATAGATAGATAGACAGACAGATAGATAGAGAATTACCCTCAGAGAGATAGATAGATAGATAGATAGATAGATAGATAGATAGATAGATAGATAGATAGATAGATAGATAGATAGATAGATAGAGAATGACCCTCAGAGAGATAGATAGATAGATAGATAGATAGATAGATAGATAGATAGATAGATAGATAGATAGATAGATAGATAGATAGATAGATAGATAGATAGAGAATGACCCTCAGATAGATCGATAGATAGAGAATTACCCTCAGAGAGATAGATAGATAGATAGATAGATAGATAGATAGATAGATAGATAGATAGATAGATAGATAGATAGATAGATAGAGAATGAGCCTCAGATAGATAGATAGATAGATAGATAGATAGATAGATAGATAGATAGATAGATAGATAGATAGATAGATAGATAATTAGAGAATTACCCTCAGATAGATTGATTGAATGACATTAACATTCATGAAGTGTATATGATGTAGTATCTAATATGAATGAATGTTTAACTTGACAAACTCCAGACCTGCACATCCGATCTGAAATCACAACGTGCACATTTTCATTAATAAGGTTTACTCTTTAGAAACATTGGCTGCACAAATACTTTATCATTATTTATATTTAAAATGTCACTTTATCCTGGTCCCTCTAGGATAATCAGTCATATGATTATTTTTTTTTATATTATTGTGATAAATCTGTTACTAATATGTAATTATTTTGGCCTTACCGAATAAGGTTAGTGAAAATCCCTAATATAAATGTGTGATGGTGAGGTGTGAAAACATCAGACTTTGTGATTGTACAATAAAATGAATTTATAAGTCAGAAACTGTATATCATATATACACTATGCAATAACTGAATACATTTCAGCTCAAGAAAATATACAATTATATAAAATATTATGATAACAAGATTAGATTTTTTAATATAACAATTAAATATAATCAAACAATTTTTTCCTTATTTTTTTCTTATTTAATTTAAACAAACAGAAATAAGGCAGTAACATGTTAACTTGAATAAATATGATGTCAAACTAATTAAAATCAAACATTTTTTACATTCATGAACTTTTTTACATGCACAAACTAACGATGACTGACAACATGAAACAAATGCACCGAACATGTTAATAATTATGCTTAAACTGATTTTACTGATAATACACGCTGGTTGATGTGCCTTATAATTATTTTCAATGGCAGATTGTGTATAAGGCTGTCAACACTACCACAATAGATGTGTTCAGGTACAGTGTATACGTCCAAATCACTGCTAAGCAGGTTGCACGTGTGATTCATGTCTGAGACTCCAATTATCTCCACCTCTTTCTCCACGATCTGCCCTTCAGCAATCTAGATTTTACCCAAAACAATTAAATAAAAATAAAATGTTACAGAGGGGGTGCTAATAAATTAATAAAATCATGTAATGAATGCATAAACTGCAGCTTTAAACTTTTATCTAACTCTTAGCTCTTATCTACCATTGTTTAGAAACAGCGTGTGTGTATGTGTGTGTGTGTGTGTGTGTGTGTGTGTGTGTGTGTGTGTTTTCAGAAAGTATTAATATTAGTCAAGGTTAATGCAGCAGGAGTGTTAGACACTTGTAATGATCCGAATAACATTCACAGTCCATATAAAGTGAAATCGTACTGGCAAAGAGTGTTTTCATATTCGTTTTTGGAAATAAGTGTTTAGTGCATAAGATTTCTCTAGAGAAATAGCTAATGAGTTGTGCATCATGTACCTTCAGAGTTGTGTAGTTGGAAGACTGAAATTTGCCTTTACCATTAGGCAAAATGCAAGGGCGAAGGTGGGTAAGAACCACTTCGTCTCCTGTGTAAAGGTCAAACAGTGCCTCATCCCTCCACAGAGACACATCGAGGAGGCTTTGGCCACACTTCAAAATCAGATCCAGGACAGGAATATGTGCTCGAGTCATCCTCACCCCCCGCAACTGGAAAAAATTGTTTTACAGGTGAGTATAATACCCCAAGTGTTTCTCAGTTCTGGTCCGTATATTATCAGTTGTAATTTTTGTCAATTGTTGAGGTTGTTCAGTGTTGTTTTGTGTGAAGAAACAGACAGAATTTGGATGAGAAGAAGGCCCTATCACAAATGGCACACTTGACTTGCTGTCTCTTGGCCTTTATTTTTACATTCCCGTGAAGTCCACAAGACCGTAGGCTGTCCCCTTTGACATTTTAGTGCTCCAAGGGGTGCAAGCACTCCCTTTGCCCCTTAATGCACACTTTGACTTCGCATCAGTGTGGGCTCGATGGCGGATTATTACCCAACAGTCACTGGACTGGATTTTCCGAGCCAGAGGAAAAAACATGGCGGATGAGGCAAAATCACTTGTGGTAAAAAAATATTTTAATATTAATTTGTTCAGTGTGTTGTGTGAAAATATTTAATAAAAACAAATATTCAATTGTGAGTTTAAATTGTGTTCCTTTACCCAATCTATCAATGCCATGACTTTTCAAATATTAATTTGTATAACTGCTTGTTTATGAAAACAATAATATAAAAAAATGTGTCATCTGATTGAAGTCTTGAAGTGTGTCCCAAATGCGCATTTTTACCAGTCATGCCCCTCGTGAACTTGCTGACTAGCACCCCATCGGTCTCTACTCGCTTACGTAACGAAAGTTTGATGACAAGGGCGGAGGGTGCCGGTTGGGAAAGGGCTGAAGACTATCAGACACTCAAAGACTAACACACAAAGTTATTGTATGGTTTCTCTCATAAAGTTTGGAATGACATTGGTGACAAGGATGATTAAATAAGGATAGAATTTCATTTTAGGTTAAACATTAAGTAGAGAAATTCACTCACTTCTTTGACCTGCCCTTGGAGACTCAAATATCCTCCCTTTGAATATATGTCCTCTTCTTCACCACTCATAGTTGTGAAGGTGGACACAGGGCCTCCCTCGCAGCTCTCTCTGCCTCCTCCGTTACCTCCAGCGGAACGGTTTTAAATTTTAGTGTCCCAGGGCCAACAAACAAATACATCTGGCCATAGGTGTTTGATAGGGTGTAATTCTTTAATATATAACTAACCCCCTCCTCAAACAATGGGTCAAGGCCATTCTTTTTATTCATGTATACTACTTTACCATCAGTAAGGGCACTAATTGTTGTTGTTCTAATTGTGGATTTTTCTATTTTATTTCCTTTCATTGTGTAATTGGTGGTTCTTCGGTTTATGCAGGTTTCCACACACTTGCACCGAAGAAGTGCTGGGGTACTGAATGGAGTTGCCATCCTGAGTGTACGAAAACAAATACACAGAAAATACTTAATGAATCTTGTGAAAACTCTTTTAGAAAAAAAAAAAAAAAAACAATAAATACATTTGCTAAGTAATTTTTATTTTCCTTCCATTCAAAAGGTTAAAAACTGCCTCAGAAAATGGTCTATACCATCAGACACTGTCATTTTGACAGTTATTGACTGTAAAAAAAAAATTCCTAGTGCAGTGAAAAGTGTTTAAATTTTATGTGAATTTGTAACATTTACAAAGTCACAGATATAATATCTTGTAAAGTGAAAAGTGCCTCAGAAAAAAGCTCCATCTTGTCATGGACACTTCTGTCAGAGAGTATCTGTCAAATTATTTAATTATGTTTCTACCTTCATTATATATAACTTTTAAACACATTTGACAGGTAATTACATTATTTAGGTGTAGTTCTAACTTTTTAAAATCTGATATAGTTTGAAATAATATAATTTATTGGCCAGTAATAAGTACCTCAGAACATCGCTATGCTCTATCCTGCTAGAAACTGCCCTGTCAGAGACTATTTGGTCAAACTACAGTATGTGGTTGCTCAAATTACATTTTCATACTCGTTTAACAATATTTTTTTTTGACATAGTTTATTTTTTCCCCCCAAAATTGTGTGAAATGGTGTAGCTGCCTCACCTCAGAAAACGACCGGTCTCAGCCTCAACTCTGTGTAAGCGCTCCTACAGTATCCAGACGTGCACGCGCTGCTGCAGATTCCAGATGTGCGCGCGCTGAAGCAGACTTCAAATTAGCGCGCTTGTTTGCTGCCGCTATTTTGGTTAACGGTCGTCCAGTCAGGTAAGTACTCGTCCCCGTCAGGTAAGTATTTTCTGTTTATAATTTAATGTCGCTACTGGTTGATTAACTAATTATTGTACATCTTTTTTTTGTTTATTATTTGTTTGTTTGTGTATTGTTGCGGTTTAAGTCTTAACACTTGCTATATACCATACAAGCTAGTCGTTCAAAAACGTCTTTCGAGGCTCTAAAATAATAATAATAATAATTTCCAAATAAGAATAAAAATACAAGTGACAAGTTTATGCGTGTGTATGTATACACTAAAACAGAATGCAATATCTTAACCTATGCTAATGATACATTTGCGTCACTAGCAATGTACGCATACTCTAGTACACTTTGGGCTTAACATTCTGCCTAAATTTTTTGGCCAAACTACCCTTTGACAGATGCAAATGCTGTTCATTTCATACAAATCCAATTCAGCCGTATGTTGAAAATATGTTTATTACTGCATTTTTTATTTATTTGGTATTACATTATTCTCCCTCTGTTCAGTAAGTAACCGTTTTAAATGATTTAAGTATAACTGATATTGTTATTGTTATTATTGCACAATTAACTGTTTAGTGAAGTTTTTAAGATTAGTTAATCATTTTGTATAGCATGTGCAATGTTGTATTCCACTTTTCTTTAAAGAATGTAATTAACTTGTTCTTTTCTCTCTCTCTCTGTGTGTGTGTGTGTGTGTGTGTGTCTGTGTCTCTGTCTGTGTGTGTGTGTCCTTTACTATCCTGTCCTGTCTATACCTTTATATCCATTTTTCATTCAAACTTTTATCTCGCTTGAATCTCTACCTCTTGCCCATTCCATTCTTTCTCTTCCTTAACCAAAAAAAACTGGCCTGCCATCCCAAAATGCTGCTGCACTGCTTGCTGCTTTGCTTGCTGCTTTGCTTGCTCGCACCCAAACGCAATCTTACCCAAATGCAATCTTATTCAAATGCAAAATGCAAATGCACAATCACAAACGCATATGCAAGCTTTAAAATAATGTGCCAGAACCAATATACTTTGAACCCCAAAAACTCTTTGAAAACCCAAATATTGCACAAAGTGAACATCAAACCCAGGTGAGAACAGTGAACTATAGTTTCAGAAAGAGCGAAAGAGAAATTTCTAGATTTCACTACGTTGGAATATCAACACTTTTAAAGTACACAATCATTTTTTGATTAACCTAACTACACATTCATTAATTTACTGTTGTTATATATCAAATATTTAACTTTTCTGTATTTCTGATTGCATAAAGGCATTTTCTTCTTCTTCTTATTATTTCTTAGTATTGGTAAATATCAATATTTGTATCCATTACTCAAACATATTTGTTTGATTGCCAGTGTTGAAACATCACCATGCCAAGAAAAGGAAAGAGGAGTGAATCTCAGAAACAGCGCAGAAAGCTAGAAGCTTCATTTGGCACCAATAGCAGTACCAACTCTGTATCAGGTATGAATTATGCAAACCCGTATGTTCTGTCTGTTGCCGCATCCCATTGTCAAAGCGATCCTAGGTACAATATTTACTCCAGAGGCCGCCAGTGTACTTGCAATTCCTTGATGTTTCTAGCTGTCCATAATGAACGTAGTGAGCTAAACAGTTTAGAATTAGATTACATTTTACAGAAAGGAGATGCAGTTTACACTAGTGTTAAACAAACACTGCAGAGCACAGGGCAGTTTGTAGATAATTTTTTAAACTTTGATGAGCTACCGAGCACAATTAAGACAAACACAGACTGTTACAACATCCTGAAACATCCTCAGAGGTTTGGATTTCTAAGAGATACACCTGCACTAGGCGACTATGAAAATCTCAAGAATACTTTGCAATGTCTCAGAGCTGATGTGAGTGATGCTTTGCTGCTGTGTGGTGGCTCTTGTATTGCTGTATTCAGAGATCGCTCAGGGAGGTTTGGTTATTTTGATTCTCACTGCAGAACACCAGAGGGCATGTCTGCTGATGAAAGCAAAGGTACGGCTGTAATGTTGACATTTTTCTATTTAGAAGACATGATAGAGAGGCTGCTACTATTGTTTCAAGGGTATTTACATTTGAGAGACCAGGAACAATTTGATCTGCTACCTGTATCATTCACTAACATGATAACTGAAAGCTGTGTATGTAGTGAAGTCTCCCTGAACTGCTATGAGCTTGAACGTGATGTACAACCATCTGTCACTTTTGAGAACAAAGCTCTGTCAAACATTGAACAATGCAGGTCTGCTGATGTCTCACAGTGGTATATTCAAGTCCAAGATCCAGTTCATCAACCATCTGAGACTACCGTTAATGGAGCCACATCAACTAATGAACAAGCCCACTTGACTTATCAAGATAAAATGGAAGTTATATCTACCATCACTCAGAATCGAGACAGATATAAAAATGTACCATTCAGTGAATTTTCTCATGGCATGCTGTCACGGGATCAATTGGCATTGTCAGCTCCTAATCACCAATATTCACAACTGCCGTTTGAGCAGACAGAAAAACTGAACAAGTCTCGAAAGCAAAGGGCTTACTTTAAAAAACGGCCCAAATTAATGGTTCAGGGGCAAGGTGTACATAAAGTCTATGATTATAAATCAAGTAGTGAATACAGGCAAAAACATAACCAAGCCATGAAGAACAACTATTGGAATAATATGATTTCCAGAGAGAGAATAAAGTCTTATGCGATTAGCAAGTACAGAAATAATGAACAATACAGAGGGGAAAAAAAGAGTAAAATAACCTTAAATTACAGGAATGATGAACAATTCAGGGAGAGACAAAAGAATTATATAAAGAGAAATTACAGGATTGATGAACAATTCAGGGAGAGACAAAAGAATTATATAAAGAGAAATTACAGGATTGATAAACAATTCAGGGAGAAACAAAAGAACTTTATAATGAGAAATTATAGGAACAATCCTAAATATAAGGATCAGCATATGCAATATCTTGTTGATAGGTATTTAAAAGATCCAATTTTTAGGCAAAGGCAAATGGACCGTTATACAAACCGATGCAGAAATGATCCTAACTTCTATGAAAAAAGGAAGAACATTTTTAAACAACGGTATCACTGCAATGCACATTTTAGGGCCCGTCAGAAAGAATATTATTTATTCAAATCTAAAAACAAAATAACTGCACTCAAGGTATTTCACAAAGTACACTGTGCACAAGACATACAGCATAAATACAAAAAAATTGATCTGATGCCCCAGCAGAGAGAAACGTTACGAAATAGCCAGCCTGATGTAGTACAAGATTTTGGTGTATTAAGAGCCTTAAATATTTTTAGAGATGTTATAAAACAGGGGCCAATTTATGTCTGCACATGCTGTACCAGAGCGCTTTTCTCAAATCAAGTGCGTAAATGTGATCGCGAAAGCTATCAAAAGAGTCCAACAGTTGCTTCACTTTGCTTGACTGGAAACTATGTTCACATCTGCTCTGACTGCCCTGATCAATGTGCCTTGGAGGACAGGAAAACAGAGTGGATCTGTCACTGCTGCCATACAACACTTTTGAGAGGTCTAATGCCAGACATTGCTGTAGCCAATAAGCTTCAGTTCACTCCCATTCCTTCAGAACTCTGTGATTTGAATGTTCTTGAAAGACACATTATTGCAAAGTACATTCCTTTTGCTAAAATTTTAACACTTCCTAAAGGCCAACAGAGAGCTATAAAAGGAGCTGTAATTTCTGTTGCATCTGAAGTAGAAACAACAGTAAATTGTTTACCCAGACCCAGATGTGAATCACAGCTGCTTACAGTGAAATTGAAAAGACGTCTGTCCTACCAAGGTCACTATCAGTTTCAGACTTTGAACATGCATAAAGTTTTGTCTGCTTTAAGAAAACTAAAAGATGTCCATTCAGAATATAAAGATATCGTCATTAATGCAGCACTCTCAGAAGAAGAAATGTTTAATGAGCATGAACAGTGTGCAAATGACATCAGTGCTCCAGAAAGTGAGAACACTGAAGAACAGAGCAATGAGAATGAACACAATGATTCAAGTGATGACACTACTGCAGAAGAGCAGTCAAGAGGCCTTGCTTTAGATACATGTCTTCAGCCCCCAGATCTTGGCCAGCAGCTGTTGTCTTATGATGATGGAATATTTTGCATTGCCCCTGCAGAGAGAAACACACCTGTAAGCATTTTTAAAATTCCTAAACTTGAGTCTATGGCATTTCCAGTTCAGTTTCCCAATGGCAAGAACACCTTTGATGAGCCTGACAGAGCAAAACATATTTCCCCCAGCAGATACTTTAATACAAGACTATTCTCTATTGACAATCGTTGTGCAAGGGATACAAACTATGTCTTCTTTGCACAATTTGTCACCGAAATGAACATGGCCACATCAAGTATGTCTATCCAACTGAGGAAAGCAAAACCCATGACCCGTGATGGACACAGAATAAACTGTTCACTGCTGAAGGATAAATGTGAGTTAGAAAAGCTTGTAATAAATAAGGAAGCTACACGTTTCATGCAACCATTAAGAGGGACTCCAGCATATTGGGAGAAAACTCTTCGTGATTTATTTGCTATGCTGAGACAGCTGGGCACTCCCACGTTTTTCTGTACTTTTAGTGCTGCTGAGATGAGATGGCCTGAAGTGATTACTGCTATTAAAGCACAACAAGGCGAAACTGTGAACTTCGCTGAATTAGACTGGTCTGAAAAATGTGAAATCCTGAGAAGCAACCCAGTCACAGCCATGCGGATGTTTGAAAAACGAGTTGAAGCCTTAATGAGAGATCTAATCTTGTCAACTGCTCGACCTATTGGTGAGGTAATTGACTTTTTTTACAGAGTGGAGTTCCAACTACGTGGCTCTCCACACATTCACTGCTTATTTTGGGTGAAAAATGCTCCAGAGTTCGAAAAAGATCAAGATCAGGATGTGTGTGATTTCATTGATAAATACATTTCATGCAAATTACCAGACCCAAACAAAGATCCAGAACTGTATAGAATTGTAAGTGAAGTACAGATGCACAGCCGTAACCACTCCAAATCCTGTAGAAAAAACAAGAAGCACTGCAGATTTGGCTTTCCTAAACCACCCATTAATAGGACCATGATAACCCGTCCCAGGCCTCCTCCTATAGATCAATCTGATGACCAAGATGATTCAGCAAAAAACAGAGATCATGCAAATGTTACAAAAGCAAAAGCACAGCTTCAAAAGGTGTGGGATCTACTGAATGACTCAACTCATGGTTTAGAAACAACTTTGCAGCTGCTTAATGAAGTAAACATGACTTATGAAGAGTATGAAAATAATATTGAGGCTCTGTCTACAGCAAGTTTAATAGTTATGGAGAGACGACCACAGGACTGCTGGGTTAACGGGTATAATCCATTGCTATTAAGGGCTTGGAATGCAAACATGGACATACAGTTCATTCTCAACCCATACAGTTGTATCATGTACATTCTCTCATACATTTCAAAAGCTGAACATGAGATGAGTGATTACCTAAAGAGAGTAATAAAAGACTCAAGCAATGATAACCTGTCTGACCGTGAGAGCATGAAGCAAGTCATGAATGCCTATTCAAAGAACAGAGAGGTCAGTGCTCAGGAGGCAGTCACTCGCACATGCAGCCTGAAACTGAAATCATCATCACGCGCTGTCATATTCATACCTACTGATGACAATGCTGTAAAGATGAGTTTACCGATGAAGTACTTGCAGACTATGGATGATGACGTAGAGAATGTGTGGATGACAGGATTGCCAGACAAGTACAAGGCCAGACCAAACAGTCCTGAATTTGAGAACATGTGCATTGCTGAATTTGCAAGTGAATATCGCATTGTTTATGCAGGACAGACAAAGGGTAAAAATGTTTTGCCACTTCAAAATAATATGGGGCACATACAGAAAAGAACAAGGGGAAAACCTGCTGTTATTAGATTTGCTCGTTTTTCACAGCAGAAAAACACAGAAAAATTCTATGGAACTCTTCTAAAACTTTACTTGCCATATCGCACAGATGGACAGCTCAAGTCCACAAGATTCCCAACATATGAGTCATTTTATTCATTTGCTTCAGTAAAACTACCAGGAACTGATGAAGTGCAGCGCGTGTGCAAGATTGTAAATAAAAACCGTGAGAAATATGAAAAACATAATGAGGATATAGAACAGGCAATTGAAGATTTTGAACAGAATGGTCCAATTGAAGATGCATGGACTACACTGGCACCGGCAAATGAACTGATCCGACTGGAGAGCATTATGGAACGTGAACCCACTGATCCTAATGAAGTGAAGGAGCAAGATGACATTCCTGAATACACAGCATCTACCTCTGTCAGTAACACAGCTATGCCGCTTATGGAAGCTGCCCACTTAAATCATGCACAGATTCGCAAAATGTATCAGAGCTTGAATCAAACACAAGCTTCCATATTTTATGCTGTGCGAGATTGGTGCAAAAGATGTGTTTCTGGTGAAAGCCCAAAACAGTTTTTGTATTTTTTGAATGGAGGAGCCGGAGTTGGTAAATCACACGTTATTAAATCTATTTATGCAGAAGCATCCAAAATACTGCTTAGGCTTCCAAGCATACGAGAGCATACTGACATTTCAAAGCCTACTGTTCTTTTAACTGCATTCACAGGTACTGCAGCCTTTAACATCTCAGGTAAAACACTGCACTGTCTTCTGAAGCTCCCAAGAAGCTTGAAGCCTCCATACCAAGGCCTGGGAAACAGCTTGGATGAAATCAGAGCAGACTTTTCTAATGCACAAATGTTAATTATTGACGAAATATCTATGGTGTCAAAACAGTTGTTTGCCTATGTGAACTGGAGACTGCAACAGATTAAAGGAAACCAGAAACTTTTTGGTGGATTGTCTGTCCTTTGCGTTGGAGATTTTCAACAGCTACCACCACTTGGAAGAGCAAAACCACTCTGTGTGTATGAGGAGCATGTGCTGGACTTCTGGAAAGATAATTTTCAAATGATAACACTGACACAGATCATGAGACAGAGAGATGATCTTGCATATGCCGAGCTGCTCAACAGGCTGAGAGTGAAACAGAAGCATGAGAGGTTGACCGATGCAGACAAATGTATGTTAGAAGCTGACATAAAATCCTCCCCTGACGAGTGTCCCACTGATGCATTGCACATCTATGCAACCAATAAAGAGGTAGACAATCACAATACAGCAGCAATATCCTCTTGTTTTTCTAATATTATTACCATTGATGCAAATGATTACAAAAAAGATCCGCGAACAGGTGAAATGAAAAGGCAAGCTGCACCATTTAAAGGAGACAAACATGACCTTATTGACACACTACAGATTGCTATTGGTGTACGAGTGATGCTTACCAGAAATATTGATGTGGAAGATGGACTGGTTAATGGTACTTTTGCCAATGTAGCAAAAATAACAACTCAGAACCGAAACGGTGTTCTATCTGTGCAGTTAATTGGTCTGCATTTGGATAATGTGAATGCTGGACAAAAACATCGTAACAAAGCACCTAATGGAGATGACAATATTGTCTATATTGAGAGGTCAGAAGAACCACTGAAAAGAAAAGGAACAATTCGTAGGCAATTTCCCATGAAGCTTGCTTTTGCATGCACCATCCATAAAGTGCAAGGAATGACAACTCATTGTGCTGTTGTATCTCTGAAGCACATATTTGAATCAGGCATGGCATACGTTGCACTCAGCAGAACCACATCACTCAGCGGACTGCACATTACTGACTTTGATGAAAAGAAAATTTTCTGTGATCCAGCAATAAGTGCCTCTCTGGAGAACATGCCAAAAGCTGATTTTCACAATGTCCAACCCATTCTACACATATTACAGGATTCAAACCTGAATTCAGCTCTTAAAATCATTCATCATAACACAGAGGGTCTGCAGTGTCATTTGGATGATTTAAAATGCCACCATGAACTTTTATTGGCTGATGTTTTGTGTCTCACTGAAACACACCTATCTGGCTTCAATGTTCCTGAGTATCTCCAGCTGGATGGATACAAAATGTACAAACGCAACAGGCATGCGTCCTACACAAACTATGCACATTTGGCAAACAGGAATGGTGGTGGTGTAGCCATATATGTGAAGAACATCTTTCAAGCTCATCCTCTGATGTACATACAGAATGTTACAGACCTGGAATATCTGGTTTTGAAGGTAGAAGCCCCCAAACAAGCACTTCTTGCAGTGATCTATAGACCACCCAGTTATCACCTAACAGAGTTTTTGATCAATCTTGATGCCCTTTTGACATCTCTGGAGATCATAGACTTCAAGCCTGTTATAGTGTGTGGAGACTTTAATGAAGATCAGCTGTCCCATTCCAACAAACCTATTCTCAATTTGTTTCAGGATAAAGGATACACACAACTAATCAGCACCGGGACAACAGAAAACAACACTCTTCTGGATCCTGTGTTTATAAGCGGTGCACACTCAAATGTCAGAGCAGGGGCTCTACAAACATATTATAGCTATCACGATCCTGTGTATTGTGTTTTAGAATAGTAATCTAAAAATCTGTATAGATCTCTCTTTCAACACTACTGTAAATTAACTT